>OENT01003449.1:0-12405 GCA_900239685.1 Rotaria macrura | reverse complement strand
CCATCAACAAAAGTTTTCATTTTTAATATTGATAATCAGCGTCTTGGATACAATGAACGAGATCATTCGTAAATCGTATCGGCACTTTTTTTACGTGTATGCCACTTTTCCTTGTTATCAGACACCATTTTTCGCCAGCATTCTTAGCATTACTGAATGGCACCATGAACTAACATTCTTTCTTCAAAAGTAATAGCGGAATGAAAGGATTCGTTAAGCGACGAAAGTGACCTCCTATTGATACCGAGGGTTTTATTTTCCAAAAGCATATGTGGATTTTTGAATTCTGTTGTCGTTTGAATTAGCTCTTTGTTGCTCAATCCAGCTGCACAGAATTTAATAGAAAATGTAGACGAGGTCTTTCCTAGATCAAATCTTGATATCCCGAACTTGTATGAAAACTTTTTCTTGGATTGTTAACATTTCTAAGTTGATTTATATAGAACATAAAAGCTAAATATTTTCGATATTCAATGATATATAGGAGTATAATAACAGATTGTTCTTTCTCATTTTGTTTGGGTGGTATGGTCCATGATTAATGTATTTATCAGAATACCTATGGCTATGTCTATTATCTATGATGAAATGGAAGCAGTGAATCACTTTGAACAATGTTCTGTTTGATAGCTCCGCTGAAGTTCTACAGAAAACTTTTACTATTGCATTGAAATTAATTTGTAAGTGAGACAGATTTATTATAGGAAACAGTATCTGGGAAGCCAAAACTTTCATTTGGAAGTTTTAGACTTTCTATTAAGAGCAACTGCATATAAGCAATGGCCGCACTTACCCAATCTTGGTCGTCAAAATCTTCGGCGGGAGATCTGAGGATGAGCGGGTGTCATTTTCAAGTGTAGGTGTGTGGATCATAAAAATGAGTGGAGAATAATAAACTCTCACTTATCGCTCATTACCATTCCTTAACCCTTTGTTTCGTTTAGGAGCGTAATTTATTATTTTATAAACATTTTCTCTTCATCTATCTTGGGAGAGTTTAGGTATTCGTGGCATACTCATAAATGGTTGCTTGCCTGTTTTAAGTAATAATTTAATTTTTAAATCCATGTGTGGAATAAACTATCAGTGGAACCTTTATCAAGAAAGATTTAATACCGTACAGCAGTAACCTCTTCCTTTGAGTGTTTATTTAAAAAAATGAGGATAAAGATTTATGACTTTGGAACATATAATAAACTCTTACAAAGATTGATGAGAAGCTGTTAGCACACTTCCTCTGGGATTAAAATGTGAAGCACGATGTAACTGTTATTGCTAATTCTTTAAAAACTGGTCTCTCGATGTATATTGGGGGATACTTCTTTATCATTGACCTAGCAGAAAAGAATTAGAAAACATGCGTTTAAACCCACTAAATGGCAACCATGATTGTGATTCATTCACGCTCATTAATGAAACACAACAAACGAGTTTTTTGTTTAAAATATTGACTTCCAAACTGTGAAAACAACAAAAAATTCAGAAATTGAGTGTTTCAACCCATTGTTTTCAAAGTTCTGTATAATTCTAAAATAAGCGAGCTTTTAAAAACGCTCAGTTTTTGAAGTTTCTGTCATTTTCACACTTTGGAAGTCAATATTTTAAACAAAAAACGCGTTTATTGTGTTTTATTAATGAGCGTTATTGGGTCACAATCGCGGTCCCTGTTTGGTACTTTTAAACGCGTATTCCCAAAATTTTGTTTGCTTGGGTGATTCCTAGACAGTATAGAACTACAACAAGGTAATAGTACATATTCGTTCGATTCACACTTTAGTTAGGAATGATATCGGACAATCATTTGAAGGTGTATCTCACTGTCTACGATGGGCAATTAAATAATTTATAGGTAATTATTTAATTCATTGAAATATCCAGGATGGAGTAGGGGCATGTCTGTAACGGTCTCTGGTGGAGACGAACTCAGTCTAATAGTCTGGAGGGAGGCGAGGGCGAGAGAAGCGGTTGGGCTCAAAATTTCCACTCGAAACATTTCAACACTTCTTTGAAATGATGTATCACAAAAAAGGGATTTTTCAATGGTGTATTATGCTTATAAACGGAAACAAGGGTATCTGTAATGGTTTTAAATGGTTTCCACGCTTTTCTTATTCTCCGTTCATTTTTTACAGTTTGGGACACTGGAGGTAAAAAAAGAGATTCACATCCACATCCATTCTTATCGTCCTGCTTGTGAAGTTAGTTTTTCATCATGTCCATCAGTGACCCGTGGCAGTGGTCCTTTAGAGAGATGACAATATGGAATGTGATGACGAAAATCAGTAGTGAAACGCAGCCGCTGACTGAAGTACCATTGAGAAAACTCTGGAAAAAAGCTTTTGATGTGACACTAAAGGCACTAGAGGAGTCTTTTACTTTCTCTATAGACCAATATCGGTGGCCGATTTCATTTGAGTCCTCTCCCCAACGTTCTGAGTGATGACGTAATTCGTAATTGGTCTCAACATGCTTATCATGTACTCAGTGCAGTGATTAATTATGCATATGCGCTCAAATACAACTACACATTTCGATACTTCCACATAAGTTACAATGATACAAGGAGGCAGGAGAACAGTTCTCAATTTAAACCATATTGCTTCAATAAAGCTTTAAACCAATACAGATCTGCTCATTGGGCAAAACTACAGGTACTTATCACTCTAAGTAGATGCATACTTTCTAATAAACTATGGTTGTCAGCATTGGTATTCCACCGCGTTGTTTTGCTAGGACAAGCTAAAACTAGATTTAGTCGAGCACATGGGAAAATTAGTGTTTTTGTTAATTTATATTTGCTCCCTAAACAAGTGCGAAATCTTACCTTTGAATATGTTAGACATTTGGAAAATCATTTATTTTCCATGAAGTCCAGGCCTGGCCTTATAGGAAGCTTCTAAACTCAGGAAAGAATCAGATTAAAATTTTCTTTTCACCTTGGTCTTCATTCCATATATCTTATTTCATTGCTAGAACGAAGTGGTCCTTCGTTTTTCGGTTTAACAAATGAAATAGGTGGGTTTTTATTACACATCATTTCCAAACTTCCTTTTTTTGTATCTGATAGGCTTTTGATCATACGGTGATAATTTTGAAAAGGTACCAGACTTTCCGATGAGCTTCTGTCAGTGCAATCAAACTCTCTGATTTTCCACAACTTGCAAATCTAAGCGGAGTTTAAATTAGGAAATTTTTAAAAAGGCTGTGAAGTAACCCTAATTAGGGACATAACTTCCCATGTGGCCGATAATTTAAAATAATGGACATCATTTTACATTGTCGACTACATGGTTTGTGATTCTCAAAACAAAAACCTGATTCCTGGCACTTTTCCATTTGCAATGGTAGAAACCTGAAAATTTTGGGTAGACATTATTTGATTAGTGAATGATTTCAGTAAGCTACACTTTCCTCATACGCACAATTCATATCTAGAAGTGCTCTACAAAAATGAACATGTGTGGATACTAGCAAGCTAGGTTTTTGTGACAGAAAAAATATTTAGTCATCGCTTTAGCAAACATTAGAATTGTCTTTGAGCTTACTATTCACATATAACATTTGTCAGACTTTAACTCCAAAATGAATGCTCAGAAGGGGTATTAGAGGGTTGGAATTTTCGCTTTTTCCTAAAGTGCAGGGCTATTTTTGAGCAACAGAAGGATTCTGACCACAAACACCTTACATTTGAGATTTCCTTGAAGTCGGGTGTAACTAAAACCTTATTCAAGTCTTTGCCGAGTGAGATTAAAATTTGTGAAAAATTGTTTCAGAAATAGTATGAAAAGCTTGTTAGCTCAGCTCCCTTTGGACTAAAATGCATAACTCCCATATCTACAGATTCATAATATTAATAGAGAAAGCAGAAAATGTAATCTGAGAAAGTTTTTTCTATTGTTTATTTTGGATGGGAGCCCTAATTTTCGTTTTCCTTGTTGGCATTCCATCATTATTCTTCGTGTTTCATCATTTAGTTTTCTTAATCCAACATTTTTCTTATTTTAAGCATTGAAGTGAACGATAAATAACGCTGTGATATATGACGATAATATAATGTTGGTTACTATGTCTGGAATGTAGTAATACATTTATTTATATGATTTGTAATGATGGGGTATGTTGTAACGAGGAGGGCTGCGTAAAGAGCATCAAAAGCCTCTCTCTTCAACTTCCACTCACTATTTTCTTCGAAAACAAATGTGTTCCACAAAATAAATCTCCATTTTCTGACACGTGAAAAGCTTCAGCATGTTCTGCTGAATAGCTGTCGTGGATGAGTGGTTACGTGCTTGACACGTATTCACAAGATACTGTGTTCAAACCTCAGTACTAGTTTCCATGGAATGACCCTGGACAAATCCCTAACGATTGGTTATTTCGAATGACTCATTCGATAGCGTGTTTATTACATCACTTATCAATTGGGACAGTATATCCGAACCCCAACATAGATATCCCAACTTCATGATTCATTTGGTAACCACCAACCCGAAATTCATACATGAGGGAAGCATTGGATGGAAAGGATGCAGATTAGGTCTTACGTAAAAGAGAAAAAACGAAAGAACCTGGTCACTTGTGAATCCTCTAACATCGGCTCAAATGGGAGATAGGCCTATGAAAGGTACTATTATTATATTCAGTTGATAAAGTAGGGATTTTATTTAAGTATTAATTTAGGAGCCCATGTTTTTGAAAGCGATAGATATTCCTTGAAAAACAGCTAATGCCCGGTTGCCTTTTACATACTACGTGAATACCCATGAAATATTCCTTTGGAGATTTTTTCAGTGTCTTTTAGGTTTTTTGGCATGTTATGAAAACATACCGTTCAACGCATGATTTATTTTTATACATTGACTCTGATGCCGCTATCAGCAACCATAAATTGCGAGTCCAAGATTTTCTTTCAGAAATTTCTTGGATACCTACTTCAAACTGTAAAAATTTCAGCACGAGCGGATGTCATGTCGCATTCGCATTTGACGATTGGCGCAAAAACTGGGCTTACGTTCGCCCGAATAGTGGCGTTATTTTTTTTCGACCAACATTACAATTTCGTCAATTTGTACAGCTGTGGTGGCATTTAAACGTGCATGAATCCAATCTGGCCGGGTTGTATGAGCAAGATGCCTTATGGAATATATTTGAAGACGAACTGAGTCCAGCAGCAGTAAGGCCTACTGCAAAACAAGTAAGTTTCTAACTTTATTGCAATGTAACCAATTTTCACATATAGCCCGTGGAAGAATCACTTTATTCTTTATATAATTTCTAGGATAGAAATATCAGTCAGCATATTTCATGATTCGTCCACGAAAACACAGGGCTTGTTGAAACGAAGCAGATATGCTTGCAGCTTTCACAAATCAATGAGTTATGGTTGCGACAAATAGATTAGCACACAGGAATGCTCCATAAGAGACACACAAAGGTCCCAAGGGACGGTGACGAGTTGGACCACAAATCGGTTGTATTTGATAATCATCTAAAACGTTCGTTGTACTCAGACCAAAATGTTGCCTCATTCTCACTATATCTTTCATAAGCCAGACAATGAACATTCATGGATGCTTCAGTAAAATTCAACAGAGCAATCCCTATGCTTAAGACTTAAACTTGCTGTTAAGGCCTATTCATTCTAGTCTGAGGGTACTTTTCCAGCGCAGTGTATAAAGATCATTTTCGCCCATAAAATGAACCCCAAAAATGGCGACAAATCTTCTGAACTCGAGCTTTTCACTGAATCATACGATAATTTTATGAAAAATGTAGATATTCCTGTGAAGGAGCAACTTACGTGCTCCTCGTTTACTAGTCGAATGTCTTCCTTTTCTACAAGACTATTGATTATAATAGAAACAACAGAAAGAAGAGAAGAATATAAGATACTGAGATAGGCGATGACAATGGCTACCGAATGATTTGTGATGGATGTATGATCCCCCATAATTCGATAGTTATATATCCTGTCCATCTGGACTACAATTACTAAATCCAGCGTCACTTTTCATCATGGATGTAGCTAAATAGGATCAACAATATAACACAAAATACGTCGAAAAATCTGTTGCACTCGAAGTTTTGAGCGGAACATAATATGGAAATTCTTTGAAAACGAAGACAATACACACTGCTCCTCTAGGACCATTTTGACTATAGTTGCTATGAAAGACTTTGGTGTTCCAGGAAAGATGCACGTTACCGAAATTTAAGAAACCGTATTAATCAGCTCTCTAAAATAATGTATCCTACAAGACCTGGAGAGGGTTTCCAACTTTGTTACTATCTGAAACCACTTGAGGGTTTCAAAAACATGTTTTCCCAGACTTCGGAAACCGACACACCAAATAAAACATTCCTTCGCACAACAGCATTGGAAATGGATTAAACGTTTCCGTCGTTGTATTTTTCCCTTTCTAAAATGAAGACCAACTGATCACTATAACATAGGTCGATCATTCTGAGAACCGGACCCTTTAAGAATGCACAGAAAAGATGCAGGAAATTTACTGTGTCCTACAGGAACGTATGGACAATCGTTGGGACACAGGTTCAGCCTGGAAATCATCCCGAAATTTTCCCCTTGATTTCCAGCGGATCTTCGAATAAAATACAGCAAGTTGGTGAACCTTAGCGTCAAAAGCTCGGCATAGCTTCCGACATGGGTACTCCGTGCAATATTCCACCGATTTCATGTGCATTTCTACATTATACAGTCAATCTATCACATCGTTTCTGCCAGTTCCCAAAGCATATGATTCATGAAACCAACGACTTCGGATATTGCATCTGAATAGAAATAGAATAATTCGTCAACTTTTAACTTTTAAAATCAAACGCACCATTATTATTTCCTCATCATATGTAGAATTGAAGTAGAAACAAAACAAATAACGATTGTCTCTTCTAATCAGATGACCCTTGACTGAATAAGACAAATTTATTTTCTGTAGATACTGATATCCAAATGAACGTTCTTAGAATTGAATACATGAAATGAGACTCGAATTCCCCCCGAATAATAAATCTAAGAAAAAGTTTTCCTAAATTATGTTAACTAAACGTATCTTTCATTTAAGACTTATAAAGAAAGCTAATGTTCTATGTCCACGCCTATTTCCATTATTAAACTCTTCTGCCGCAAAAAATAGTGCGGTATTATGAGATGTTAACATTTGCTCAACTCAACGTTTACAAAACGCTTGAAAACTACTTTTATTTCAACGCTGAGCAATCTCCTATTTAATCGGCTAAGTTTCTGACCAATGGAAGCTCGGGTCCAAAGAATGATAACGGATTCTGCTGTCCGCCCCTTAACTACGTGCATTATTTGGATTAAAAGACCGAAAAGTCTAGAAATAAGGTAGCATATTAATGTATGTTTTGTCACCCTTAGACGTACTTGGAAACGCATTTCACTTCATATGAAGATGTCTACATTTCATTGAATAATTCATCAGTATTTTGGCTTTTAAAATCGGACTGACGAGTACTATTTATTTATCCTATATGACATGATCTCTCAACATGTTTCCCAAAGGAGGCGTTTTGCATCTGGCTTCTGCATCCATCAGTCTTATCATTTCGTAGTAATAAGGCAGTTATAATGAGAACTGAAAAACAGAGTTTCTCCAATCCAGCCATGCATAACTCTTAAAGACTGTTATGGCTACATTGAGTTGCCGCCTCATTGAAATTTAATGGATTAAATCCAGAATTACGTAAGTGTTTCGTTAAGAATATTTATTTATGTCCCATATTTTTATAGATTATTTATCATCGAAAATTCAAAATTGACACTAGCTCAAGAATTTTAAGATAGAATAATATTATTTCAAAAGTATGGCATGGTTTCAGGTTTCGAAATAGTGATGAATAAATGAATCTCCCGTAGTTAGGGTAGTTATAAAAACTAAAAAAGAAATTTCCATTGAACTAAAGACACGAAGTGGGCGGAAATAAAAATGAGAAGCGAAGGTTGAACGCTTAAAAATTTTTTGTGAGATATTTTGAACAGCGATCATGCTCCGTTTTGTGAAGCAGTCACGTGTTATAGAATTGTGGAAGCCTGTTAAAAATTCAGAATAACTTGGAAACCAATTTTGATTTTCCAGTACACTTTTTCGACACTCTGTAGGCTCAAAAACCTAAAAGCTTTGCGATGAAAGACTTCGAAAACTCGAAAGGTATTCTCTCGTACCCATTCGGACACCAACTCATTTTTTTTGGCAATATTAGTTTCCTAAAGTACCCTAAAGGTTTCTGAGGACAGGGATTGGTTTTCGACATCAAGATAAAGGTACTCAAGAATACCTTAAAGGCCTTGAATTATATATTGCAGGGAAACTGAGGGTTTTCGAGACCTCTAAAACCTGAATTGTATATTTGAAAACGCTTCAAGTTCTCGCAAACCCTCTCGGATAACGAACAGGTTAGGGTTCTCTAGGAAATGGACGTTTGTCGAATTTACACCTTATTTTAGTATGTATTTAGTTTTCATATTTATCACGCATACTCCAACAAACATTTTATATATTGAGGATGACAATTTTTACACATTACTGTAATTTTATATATAATATAGCAACTGAATGTTTATCGATACACGTACATTTAGCGCCCTAGATTCATTATTGGTTTAGGTCCTTTTGCACTATTATGAATCATACATTGCCCGGATCCCGCTAATCTTACGATTTTTCTTGGAAATTCAATAGTATTGAGGAAAACGGAGTACCCGAGAGTCATCAATCATGCTGTTTTGTGAACAGTCATTATCTCTTTCACGTACACTGAATTACAGAATGCGCTTCCTTTTGCTCTGAAAAAAATGCAGAAAGATGAAAGTTAAAAAATCGCTTTGAGTATATATAGAGACAATTGAGAGCATTAATCGACAATTTAATCTAAAATTCCAATGGGTGGCGATGCATTTTATTCTAATTCTATTTTTCGACATTTCGGCTATCTCGAAAAATGAACATTTAATTCTTCGAAACGGCGAAAAGTCGAATTAGAATAAAATGCATCGCCACTCATTGGAATTTTATATTAAATTGTCGATTACAAAATCACTCTTTTCCATATTTAAAAGTAATATTGATTCAGTGCTTGTAAAGCACGACTAAACTGTCTTGATCGAGACAGGTAGACTCAGTTCAATGCACGATTTTTTTTAGACGCAAGGGCTGTAAGAAATTCCACGCAAAACGCTTTCAAAATCATTGCTCGATTGAGGAGATATTCAACATTTTCTCAGGGCCTATAATAAAAAAGTCATGTGCTTACTGTTTGTATGATACCGGCATATCACAATGGAAAAATGTGTATCACTGAAAATTTTTGCTAAGAGTAGATATAATGAATGTCCATTGTGCGACAGAAAATGAGCTCACATTAACAGACTATGCCTATTTTGATGGATGTTATTAGGTACATTGAGCAATGGCAACTTTCCAGTTGTTTTTAGATTCATATGTAACATGAAAGAATTATGTAAGAGGTTTTAAATTTTATCTGTGGAAGACGTTAATGATTACTAATTCTGGTGAAAAAATCCACTTCTCTGCATGTTTCCCATCATTTGGAAGACCTTTCGCACAATCTTAATATTGACAAAACTACGAATATGGTTGTGTCTGATCTCCAAAGTCGTGAATTGCATAGAAATCAAACTCATATGTGTTTAAAGTACCCATCGAATGCTAGAACCTTATGAAGAAATTAGCATAGGAACTGCAGAAATCATGCGCACTGCCTTAATGAAAGAGAAAAGAGAAAATGAGACTTTTTCAATAGTAAATGTAACAGGCTTTGATCAAAAATTACTCGAATAGTTTCGTCAAATGAAACAAATTTCATCCCGTATGAGTCAGTATATGATTCTCTTCAATTCTGTAGAAACTGAAAAAATAAACCCCAGGAAACTTTCAAAGTTTCTGATTTTTGCACTGAAATCGAAATCCTTTGACTTACTGTAATAAATAAGTTATGTAGGGACCATTGTCTTGTTTCTATGAAAGTCAGACTAGTTCTATGACTTTTCCGAGTATATTCAATTCACTATTATTTCGTTTATGCATCTCTACTTGAAGACGCATTTGGCTATATCTAAAAATCTGTCAGACTGTCCGAGCCTTATTCATTTTCTCGTCAATATGTCTCTAACTATTTAGCCTCAGAGCTATATAGTTATTGGCAGCACTCTCTTTCTATATTTCAAAACATCTCGATCAGCTCTTACCTGACCCTCAACTTTTGTACCTATCCCTTACTCCTTTTTTAAAATATTGTCTTATATATTTTTCAATGCTTTTATTTAATGGTTGGGAGGTGTGTGGTCTATCCTCACGCTTCGCTGTCATGAATGATTTTCACCCTTGTCATATAAAAAAGAAAACCACATGAAATGAAGTACACATTTGATTAATAGATGAAAATAAATAAACAAATAAATATACTATAGACACTTCAGGGAGAATTACATTGTAATAAATGAACAATTTTAACATAGTAGGGAATAAAGAAGAGAACCAATTAAATGAAGAATTACAAATACACATTGATATACTGAGGGAGTGGGTGTGTGGATCAATATGGAAAGTGCAGCAACTCCTACAAAAACACTTACAGTCCACTCGCACAGGTAAAAGAAAACTAACAGCCAGAACTACACCCTAGTGCTCTTAAAATGAAATACTGATACCTTTGATTGTACTGTGCATAAGTTTTCATAATTTCCCTTCAGTTAAAGAAGTTTGCTTCAACTTGCATCTGTGCTCAATATGCATATATTTCATCTTCATTGTTTAGCTGGATGATCGAGATGCATGGAACACTAAAGTAAAAACGATAATTCGAAATCTCAACCTGAAAACTCATTTGGGTATTTTCAATCATGTGACATTCGGATATAAACATTCATCACAATTTATCTTACATATGGCTAGTAATCTTGGGCGAAGCAATCGTGTTCCTCAACTTAACAAAATATTGCAACGCATAGGTGGAACTGTTGAGCAAACTCAGCTTCTTGCAGATATTAGCAGAAACCACATTTTATTATTCGATACGACAGAAGATCGTATTCCATCACAGATTCTTGCATCTAACTTTAGCCTTGCGATATGACTGAATCTTAAGAAAAGACTACAACATCATATCACCAGTTCTATCAAAGAATATATTTTAAGCATCTCACGCATCAAAAAGCTGACCAAGTCTTTTAATATAAAATTTTGTATGCGAATTTCCCGAGTCGCAAAACGGCAGTATTGACAAAAGTACACAGTTCAAATTTCTTTCATCCCGCTCACAGCCAGCAGCGCGACGGACAAACTGTTTCGGTACATATCGACAATTTTGAATAACTCGCTGTATCTATTTCTCGTGTGAAGTGAATTTGCATTAAAAAACCACATGGCAGTATTTCATACTGCCACAGTATCACTGAGATTCGTAATTCAAAAAAACTATCAATTGTAATGTCAAATGACCGATGATATGCAAAGGTTCCAAACGTTCGATCGAATGTTGTTCGCCAAGCAACATTGTACGAGTAATTTGCTACTAACAGGAATCATGATCGGGGCACTGGACGGGATTTTGATGATATATAAATACAAACACCGAAACGATTGAAAAGCGAAAACGAAACAAATCAGTAATATAAACGAATAAGCGAAAACGGGTAGAATTCCCGTTTTCGAACTGAACCAACACGACTTCTCAGCTATCAACAAAAATTGAAAACGTATGATAACTGATGCGATCAGATCCGGATGTTTACAAACAAAACGGCGCCTAAAATCACTCACTGCATCTTCAGCTGATATTGCAATCACCGCATATCAATGGCAATGAGACAGTCAACGTATTCAATCAAAAGCTGATACAGAAATTGCTCCATCGCAGAAATCCGATTGCACTAACTTAAAAGCTCCAACCTGAAAGCTGATAGTTAAAGAAGTTACACATCAACACATCTGAACACTTACCGCTTTCAATATCACAAGCACACAAAATAAAACAAAAGAAACAAAGAAAACCAAATTAGAATACTGTTATTCTCCGCAAACAAAGAAAACGAAAACATAGAGCGACAAAATACGGTCCACGATAATAACCCGACACGACAATATCAAATAAATATCTTATCGAAAAAAATATTGCCCCGTAAACCGAAGTCAAAAAACGGACCTCCCACACGTTCCTTGAAATCAAACGAACCCTGTCGGAAATAGAACTGGCACGAATTCGTCTAGTGTGCCAAAGGCGGGAGCGATAGCTCACAGAGAACAAAAAAAAACACCCAGTGCATCGAATACACTACAGCCCAAACGGTGCAAAAAAACAACTCCATCCGCGCAAAAAAACGAGATGCAAAAAAAAAAACACCCACAC
>OENT01003448.1:0-12408 GCA_900239685.1 Rotaria macrura | reverse complement strand
AGGAATGGTCATTTGTGCCACAGAAATGGTCATTTGTGCCACAGAAATGGTCATTTGTGCCACAGGAATGGCCATTTGTGCCACAGAAATGGTCATTTGTGCCACAGGAATAGCCATTTGTGCCACAGAAATGGTCACTTGTGCTACAGAAATGGTCATTTCTGCCACAGAAATTGTCATTTCTGCCATAAAAACGGTCATTTGTGCCACAGGAATGGTCATTTGTGCCATGTGATTTGTGCTTGTTACAGACGGACAGACAGACAGACGGACAGACAGACGGACAGACAGACAGACGGACAGACAGACGGACAGACAGACGGACATACAGACGGACAGACAGATACAGGTGAATTCCCGTTTCCAGACCCTATCCTTTCAGTCTAGGGAATAGCACTAGGCATTTCATTCGGGCAATAACTGAACCCTATTTATTTGTAGATCGCATGTTTCCCTCTTAGTCTCTATCGGATAAACTTAGTAGGAACGAATTTAGCCGATAATGCTATCCAGTTATTTCAGAGAGTACGTTTGCTAACTTATATTATAGAATGTTGTGGCCCAGAAGAGGTTTGTCAGAAGAAAAACAGCCTGAGAACCTTTAGTAAGTTCAACTAAAATAAAATGAGCATTGCGAGATCCCTATCGAACACACTCCCGATGCTCAAACATGATCGATTAACATGATACTTGCCACATGAAAAATTTAGTGACAAAATGTCGATATGGATAAGATTTTTGAAGAGTAAAACAGTAAGCATTAAGAATATGGAAAAAAGGAAGGTCAACACGGACTAGCTGTTTCTTTGACCGTTATTAAAATTTCATGAGTGGGTTTTGCGCATAATGTGACAATATTTCTGTTTGCACATTAATATTCTGAAGCTAAGACACAAAAGGACAACTGCTACCTAATAGTGATTTCAGACTATATCAAACAAAGAGTTCGGAAAGCATTAGAAATTAAGGTACGAAAAACACGCCTATGTATAGCTTAAGATCAGAAATACTAAATGAAGTGTGCTGTGGTATCAATGTTGCAACCAGTAAGCTACTCTGGTTTCATAATATTTACGACTATTTCTATCCAGAGATTTCAATAGGAATATTTACAAATAGTTAATAGTCATATAAGCATGCCTATTGTACGTATTTTTTGCAACGAATTCGAAAGGAATCTATGTGCTGGAAGTCAAATAGAGTACTTTTTATCTGCCATAATGTATGGCGTGATTGATTTAATTTTCTTTGACTCACACATTATCTATCACAGTGATAAAACAGATAATAATTAAGTCTGCTGATAGTTACACAGTATATCTACATCAAAATGGGAATTTCTGTATTGATGATTACATTCTTAATGCGAAATAATAGAATAGAATTTTCAGTGTTCTGAAATTTCATTTGCATGGACGTGGATAGTTGACAAAAGAGAGAAAACTGATAGAAACATAAAGTTAAAAATAATCACTCAAGGTGATCACTTCAGAATTAAAATAGTGGAAAAGAATGTAATTACTGTAAGTATTTTGGTAATCGAACGTACAAATCTTATCATCTACATTCCAGAACATTACTACACAAAAATGCTGCTCATCAGGAATATCGAAAGGCCTTAAGACACGAAAATCTCCATTACAAGGAGAAAAGTTTAAGCGAAATCCCTGCATGATTCTGAAAGGAAAAAATCCAGCTACTGCCCATGTGTTTCATTACGATGAAACTGCGGCGCAGTTACGGCGTAACTGCGATCGCACTGTAACCCTCAATTAAGGAACAATGCGACGTAGTTACACGTAACTACGATAAAAAAGTAGCAGTTACGCGTAGTTACGGGGAAAAATTCACAGTTACGCAAAAGTGCGTCCCAGTTAATTGCAGTTATGGGGCACAGTTGCGTTACAATAGATACGAGAGATCACACAGATTAAGTTTTCATTTTATTTGTATTTTTATTGTGAGCTTAAAAACTTTTTCCGTACACAAAATAAAAAAATTTTAAAAAAAATGAATTTACGAAACTAAAACTTAAAAGGAACTTTTAAAATTCAAAACTTAAGGAAAATAAATATCAAGAAAAATCGAAATGTAAAAAGCTAAAAAATTTTAAAATTTACGAAATTACAAGTTAAAAGAAATTTTGAGTTTCGAAAATCATGGGAAATAAGAATCTAGAAAAATCAAAAAATTAACATCTAAAAAAGTTTTTAAAAATTTATTAAATGATGAAAAAAAACTTTCTTCAGAAAAATTTTAAATAATTCAAGATAAAAGAAAAAAAGTTTCAAAAATTTTAAAACGAAAACAATTTAAAAATAAATGTGAAAACTTCGGACTTATGTCCGAGAGTTATGTGTACTTCAAAAAGTGCATGAGACAAATCAGTCATTCTAGAATGTGTGTACGGAAGAAGTATCTTGGGAAACCTTTTTGGGAAACCCCAAAACCAGTAGTCAACTGAGACATATCTAGACACTTTAGTTTCGGGATGCAGTTTTGTTTATTTCGAGACCTTTTTTCGGCGATGTTCTTTTAGAAAGCTCGATTTGGTTCAAAACTAATATCAGATTCGGAATCAGCGTTAAAAACTAAGTCGATTTATATACGTTGTGGATAATTCTGAGAAAAACGTTTTTTTGAAAAAATCCCTGTACCACCCCTCAGGGATGGTTTCGTCAATATTAATATCTATTGACTTCGGGTTTTTACCTTTCGATAGTCCTTTTAAATAGCTACAGAACCAGGTATTTGGTAAATCCCAACACTACTGGTCAACTGAGACATATCTAGACACTTTAGTTTCGGGATGCAGTTTTGTTTATTTCGAGACCTTTTTTCGGCGATGTTCTTTTAGAAAGCTCGATTTGGTTCAAAACTAATATCAGATTCGNAAAAATCAAAAAATTAACATCTAAAAAAGTTTTTAAAAATTTATTAAATGATGAAAAAAAACTTTCTTCAGAAAAATTTTAAATAATTCAAGATAAAAGAAAAAAAGTTTCAAAAATTTTAAAACGAAAACAATTTAAAAATAAATGTGAAAACTTCGGACTTATGTCCGAGAGTTATGTGTACTTCAAAAAGTGAATGAGACAAATCAGTCATTCTAGAATGTGTGTACGGAAGAAGTATCTTGGGAAACCTTTTTGGGAAACCCCAAAACCAGTAGTCAACTGAGACATATCTAGACACTTTAGTTTCGGGATGCAGTTTTGTTTATTTCGAGACCTTTTTTCGGCGATGTTCTTTTAGAAAGCTCGATTTGGTTCAAAACTAATATCAGATTCGAATCAGCGTTAAAAACTGAGTCACTTTACATAAGTTGTGGATAGTTCTGAGAAAAAAGTTTTTTTTGAAAAAATCCCTGGACGCACCAGAGGGATCGCTTGGTGAAAAATGACAATTTTTTCGATAACTCAGCCATTTCTTGCCTGATCCTTCTCATCTTCGAACTCGACCGAGATATTCATAAGACAATTCTGTGCACAAAATTTCAGCTCAATCGAATGTATTTGTAAAGAGTTATCGTGTTAACGGCCGGCCAGACACACTGGCCGATTCTAGAGTGTGCTCACTTTTTGAGTACACAAAAATGAAGTATGCAATCTACTGTTTAAGTAAAATGTCTTATGAACGAAAATGTGACGAGCGCTGCTATTTTTACCGTTTTTCTGTGGCTAAGTATTAGTGCTCGAGTGTGACCAATTATAAATAAGGAAGAATCATTTATAATTGGTCAGTTACGTTTACAGCGGATCGTACTATGCGATCACTCTGACGCAGTTACGTTGGCCTGCGTCGCAGTAAGCGTAATTTCTTATAGAGACCTTCAGAACGATGAATGCGGCGTAGTTACGCATAACTGCGGCGTTAAATTGGCTCTGCGCGTAAATGCGGCGCAGTTGCAAGAAAAGAGGCGACATGGGTGTTGGGAACTAGAGTGACATTTCTTGCTCAATTTATTTCTTGATACGACTGTGTCAAATTCTTTATTTTGATCCTTTAGAACTACATGAAGGAAGTAATTGATATATTCTAGTGGCATGTTATTGATATACGATTTTTAATTGTATGTGAATAAGGTTTTTCACAATCTACGATAACTTTTGGGCTTTCTCTCTCATCCTCTGTGATGATTTCAGGATCCCTTCTGCCATCATCTGAGAGAGAGGGGTGGGTTCATATTTCTATCCTTAAACACTTCAACATTCTTTTCACGTCGTGTTTAACAGGATTATTGACATTGCTGTAGAGATTTTTTAAGCGCATCTGGAAGACAAAGCAATTGCGTCGTCATCTAGTGTAATCGAAAAGAGACAACTGAGACTTGAGTTGTGATATTTCATGAACCATAGAATTCTTGAAGACTGTTCTTTTTCGCTTGACTTAAGTGCTAATTTACAGTGATGCTTCATAAAGCACTTCAATAGTGGCAACAGAGCGTTAAGTTATATTTTTCATGAGCCTGTAGCACGTAAGAATCATCGAAAAGTTGATGCGGCCCGTTCAAGGTGAGAAAATGGAACAATGACTCGTGTTGATAGACCTACCGATTACAATAACGCAGCGTTCATCATCATTTTCTTTTATTCTAGTTTCAGCGTTATTGAAAGGTAGACTTTCTGGATTGCAATTCAGCATTTGGTACCTCAATCACGTTGACGGAGAAGCCGTTGATAAGTAGCCCAAGAAAAGGCATCGTGACTTCAGAAATCTTATATGAAGCTAGCAAGCAGTGCTACTTCTTTTGTCCATCGTTTTATAGTGTGCGTCGAGAGTGTCTAATAGCAAAGTCTTACTAACTGTGACGATTTCTGATGATAGAGACAGTATAAGAGTAGTTAGGTCTGATATTTATTCCCACATCAAGAATCGTACCTCTAATGTATTTGGTTATTGTCTGCATGACCAGATCAAGAGAGAAGAAATATGTTATTACAAGTAAGGAAAAATGAATAGATAATAAGAACATAAGAGCACAACAAGTACAAAACAATTTAACAAAGATACAGCAATATAACAAGAAGTGTTACTTTGAGTCGTTATACTAACGTCTTCGCAAAGACTAAGAGAGCCACGAAAAGGAAACAACAGCAAGGTAACACCCCCAGATGAAGCTTCGATTTTGACGTGATATTTTGCCCGTATGCGGACATTAGTAAAACTAAAAAGGGCAGAAAGGCGCTTGGGTTTCTATGGCTTCCGTGTTGAGATTTGACGCTCATAATGTGAACATCCCATCTTCTTGAACAGTCTTTTGTGCGCCATCAAATGTCCTCAAAACATTTTTTTCCTATGATTCCCCATGCTTGTTACGCGAGTTACTATTTAATGACTGGTCCTATGGTTACTTCTCTAAAGTCAAAGATATTTGATTCAGTCTGAAAAAGTTGGCCTGTGAAGAGGAAAACTACGACAACTGTGTGTTTGTCAAATGCAGTTGGTGTCATAAAGAGTTATGTTTTGAAAATTCTCCCCTTGCCTACCGCATGGACTAATTCATCAAATTGCCAAAGTTCACTTTTTCCGGTTACATTACTTCGGTTCACTTTATGTTAGTGCTCACTTTTTTTCATGGTGTGTAAAGATTTCAACATAATCTCAATAAGACTGTTCTGTGCATCCAACAATATGTGAAAAAATATTGCATTGAGCGTCGAAATATTCACCAGAGATGACAATTTGTGTTTTGAGTCTTTGTAGTCTTATCAAGGCCTACATATGAGCAAAATATCACATAAAAGGTGAAGCTTTACCTGAAGGTGTTCCCTTGTAAGACATTTCTAACCAACAAGGACTCTTGAAACACAATGAAGTGTTCAAATTCACTCTCTTGGTTAAAAGTAGTACTTGAATGGAATTAATAAAGAACCACTGAACGAATCCTATTTTTTTCGTATTTCATCATTCATCATTCTCAGTAAGATTGAAACAATGTTCTATGGAGATTGCTGGTAACGTGACTAAAACTTATTTTGGACAACCGAGTGAAAAATGAACGGTTTTGATTTCTTGCATCTTTAGGCAAAAAATGTTTCTGTAGTGTGTTATCAGAATTTTCTATACTCCTTATTTTCTAGGTGTACCGGTTGATATATATCGAGTCGGCCAGCTTGCTGGTGACAGTAAAACTGGTGTATGGAACACTCATGAGATGATTCCTTTAATAATATGTGGAGGTGGTGGTGACTTGGGCGTGTTGCCAGATGATTTTCTATGTGTTAATTGGATTCCAGTGGATGTTGCTGCAGATTGTGTCGTAGACATTGCTATTAACACATGCTGGGGAGAAACGCAACTTGCCGAGCGAGTGCATCACATCGTTAATCCTCAGACAATCAGCTGGTTACAACTACTGGAGCACTTAGAAATGGCAGGTCTTCACTTTAAAAGAATACCCTTGAAGAGTTGGCTGGATGTAATACTCAGCAACACCAATAATCGAACGCTTTTGCTGGTGGGCTTTATTCAAAAACTTTTTACTAACGAAAAAGGATCTCGACAGCCCCATTATTTAACTGAGAAGACTGCCAATAGGACGGATAAGCTCCGATGCTGTCCCATGATTGATTCGAAACTCGTCGGATGTTATTTGATGCATTGGTTTGAAATAGGCTTCTTGAAACAAGGTTTCTCTAACACTTAATTTGTATTTTAAGTTTCTTGAAAATAAATTATTAAGATAAAATTTATCGAATTCACTAACTATATTGGACCCTTTTATATTAGCAGCTGGATAGCAACATAATCGTTATAGGTTATTCATGAAAAACCATGAAACACGAAAATGAATTTCTAGCAAATAAAAATTAACGACCGCAAACGAACTGAGAGATGGCGTATGGCAATCAATGCAAAATGGAACATATGGTGCATGAGTGCAGGTTACTATCTGAGATTGTTGTTGTGATTCGATGGTGTTGAATGTGAATAAATTACTTAAGGGCACAGAAGTCGATGCGGCTTATCTTGGTTTTCATTTCTAGTATCCTGCAGAAACTACCTTTCTTTTCGTTCCGATAAAACATTTATTGTGCTCGTAAGGCTTTCGGTATTCTTATTACAATTTCAGGCTTTTTCGTGTTTCAAAAGACTATCATTAAACGACACTAGTTTTCTTCGATGGCGTAAGTATACTTCGCAGCATGATATCGGTTTAAATTGAAAATAAAGTTATCTTTGGGTTTATATTTTATTAAACTAAATTAATTATTGTTTTGATCAGAAAATTCATCCAAGTTAAGTTTTAAGTATTATTTGTTTTATAAGTTGAAAAAGTGGAGACAAAAAACATATTAGGATATCAACAACACATGAGGACGGGAAGATCTTCAAAATAGAAAAACAATAATGATACAGATAGAGATATAAGCCTTACATCTGAGCCGTCATCGCAGTGAAATTTCCGGTAATTTCAAGTTCTGTCTAGCAACCGGCGAGCTGGAAAACAAAGTTCAGCTGCTTCCGCCGTGACAAGAAAAATGTTCAGTAGTAGGCATCGCTGTCGCTAACGTCTATATAAATGGAATCAAAAAATGTTCCTCTCCTTTTATAGCTGAAATTTTGAACCAATCAGATATTGAAAGAATGTCCAAAACCTTCCTCAATCATAATGAATAATCATTGTAAGTGAGTTTTGGCATTAACACTTAAAAGGTGATTTTTTTTCTTGAATATTGATAGAACTAAGGAGATTTAAAATGCATAGCTATATGCTATCGATATCGCTTTGCAAGAGAGTGTTATTTGTTTCGTTAGATTATGTAGTTCGACTTTGCCTATGTCAGTGGACATTTACGTAGACAGGTCGATGTATAACAGTCATAACGATAGAATCAATCCATGAAAGGCTACCCCTGTGTTCAAAATGATGGTATATGTATTGTAAATGAAGATACAGAAGTGATGCAAATGTAGTATGGATTGTGAGGAAAATCACTGTTTAGAGGTTTGAGGTAAAAACACTTTGCTTAATTCTTTCCTGTTCCGTGAAATAAATTCTGTAAAAATATACTACTCGTTGACTGAGAATTTGAAGAATTGTTGGACTGAGTGAACTAAAACTTGTGTCCGGTACGAATACTGATGCCTTAGGCGAAATATAAAGCTAACTAAATCGGTTAAGTACTTCAAAGTGTGGACTTTCATTGAAGAAAAAAATTATGATTTCTGGCAAATTGTATCCTCTCCAGCTCAAAAATCTCATATAATAGAGTTGTAACTTCTTTAACCGGTGCAGTCGAAGCACGTCTATTCATGTCAATCCCTCTATGACAAGATTGCTATTTATATAGTGGTGAGTTGGGCATCTATATTTTTTCTAGCAAGGTACAAGGCGAAAAAACATAGCATTAAAATGAAATACAAGAAAATAACGCTTTTATATTTTCATTATTTTGAGTATTTTAACCGCCACAAGAAGCTCTTATCTTACGATAAGAGCTTTCGTGCCAAAAAAATTATATATATATATATGCATCAAGCAAAAAGCTGACTAAATAAAGAAATACCGAAGAAGACAATTGCAATATTTTATTATGAGCGTCAAGGATAAAAGTCTCACTAACGCGAATGTACAGTAAGTGGGACTAAGAATTCCAACGGTCTCTAGTGGTTGTATTAAGTGATCAGGAATGCAAGCCGCCTCTGCCGATGTAGTGGCTCCTACTCGTAGACTATGACCACTATATAAGCAGAAGCTTCATAACCTAATTCAAGTAATAAATGTCTTAAATTGAAAATAAAAGCACGACGATTAAGCGCTTGACCATCGGGTAAATGAAAGAAGGGGGATCGTTATTATTGTTGTTACGAAGATCGGTAAAATAATGTATAGCATGAACTGCACAATTAATAGATTCGTTTTTAAACAGATGAATATTCACCCCTTTCCGTTCCATATCAGTTTTTGACGATCTTAAATGAATAATCATATGTTTGATATCAATTTTAACATCAGTATTCGTAACATGTAAGCGTGTAGAAAACTTGTCAGGAAATAATTCACCACATCTGAAGAAACCCCAAAACGCAATAGTGAGTAATGCTTGCATAAATGTGTCTAAATAAGGATTAAATATATCACGTCGGAGGGCATTTATCAATTTGCCTAAAATATTGAAGGTAACAAGTGTACATTGTCTGGTTGGGGAAGAATCTAAACGTCGTGTCCCTCTAAGAATCATCTCAATTTGGGGTATTTTATAACTATACATGTTGAAAAATGGATTAGAAAATTCATCACGTAAACGATAAAAACGAATAGCATCTCATTTAGAGCGTATTATAGAATATAGAATGTCACGAATACCATGACAAAATAATATGAAACGTAAAACAATATTATGAGGTAAATGATAAGAATGCATGTTAAAACCAGATATAACTGCAAAACGAGTGAAGATTTTATCCCCAGAAGAGTATGATGTTTCCGAAGTGGAATAAATAGTATTAATTAGTAAATCAGTTACAATACTATCGATTCGATTGATAAGAAGGTCAAGTCTATCATTGAAGGAACGATTTTCAAGTGTCGATCGGCAGCTGATGATAGCTGACAAAAGCGGTTTGTCTACAAACGAGAGAGAGAGACTATCTGCTAAGTTATCGTCATATGTAGAAATATAAACAGCTTGCAGTAAAAACTGACGTTGCATGACAAGCTAAGTTAATTTAAGGGTAAACGCCATAATAGAAGAGCTTTTTGATTGACCCTTATCAATAATATTAACTGTAGCGTGGTTATCACATAAAAGACAGATTCGCTTCCTCTTCCATTGAGAACCCCACAAAACTGCGACAACAACGATAGGAATAATTTCGAAATAAGCTGTTGATTTTTTCCTTTCTCTAAGACTAAACACTTACTAAGACCATCGATGAGCGAATCACTCATTCGAAAAAGCAGCACCAAACCATAAGATGGTACTAGCATCCATAGAGAAAGCTAAATCATTATTAGTGGAAATATTAGGATTCAGAAAGAAAAACGTTCCGTTCCATTCACTCAAATTTCGATACCGCATCCTTAATTCGGGCTGAACTTTTCGACTTATGGTCGTATGTGATTCTAGAGATCGAAAATGAGTGGTCAAGTTGAATAAATAATGAAAAAAATTTCTGCCTGGAATAGCAACCCTGGATGCAAATGACATGCGACCTACGATGTTAACTACACTGAAAAAAATAAGGTGTCACGCAAGACGTCTGAGGTTTCTTCAAGTTTGACTATATTATATAAGTGTCCATTGGATCATACGAAACCTGTAAGAGGTTTAGCAATATCCAAGGTTTTGCTAAATTCCTTAGAGAGTTTTAAAATATAAAAATGTTTCCTTCTGAACCCTTTGAAATTTACGTTACTCCTGAGGTTTGGCCCAAAAAACCTTTCTGAGTTTCTTATAAGAAACTCTTCGGTAATATGCTGCGTGTAGAGTTAGGGTTACCAAGCTACCATTCACAAGTCAATACGTTTCCACTTAGCTGGTAACTTATCCGTTAACAGGCAAGTGCTTACGGTAACGCGCCGCTAAGAGTTACTGGCTAACATGGTAACGGGCTGAACCACTCTTCTAATAAGCATCAAAAGCGTTTTTCAGAAAAATTACGGAATTCCATCAAGTTCGACCAACGTATAACAGGCTCGGGGAATCCATTTGTGAAATTCCTATTATCACGATTATCATTTCATATTTTTCCACAAAAATTTTAGGTGTTTGATTGAAATAACTTTTTAAGCCACGTAACTTGTTTCTGCATTCAGCAATAGATTTTGAAAAAGGAAGACTAAAACTGAAAATAACGAAAATTTCTGTATCAGATTCAGATTCCCTGAAACCGACTTGCTGTACTCAACGTTTTAGAATTTCGTTTTTTTTTCGTGAAAACCTACTTTTTTGATAATTGGGAAAGTCATTGATTCCGTCCCTCCGAGACCGTTACCGGATAACTGGTAACGAGAACGTTACCCGTTACTTGATGAAATATTCCATTCCTAGTTAGAGCAGTTGTCGGACGAGCAAATGATAATGATGAGCTCGATTCCGAAACTAACAACCTGCTGAAATGTTTCATTTGTATTTAGATCATTTGCCAGCTGAACAAATAAGAATGGTGAGTTTGATTTTAGAAGTTAGAATGGGATCAAACTTTATTTTCTATTTAGATCAATCATCCCATGTCGATCATTTCGCTCACCAGAACCTGGAGGAACTAGCCGAAACAATGCCTGGAAATTGTGGTATTCTGTAGGAATACACATGGCGTCGCTGAAACATGGAAGTAATCTCGTGGCCACAAACTTTCCTTATTTTTTCTAGTGAGCTCCGAGTAAGGTTATGTGTTTTTCCGCACGAAGTGGCACAAATCATGGGAAACAATTTGGGAAAGTTAGTCGTCGAAATATTGCTTCTATGTTCCAGCGATACCATGTGTTTCTCTATAGGATACAGTGATTCACTCTTACTTTTCTACTGGTTTTCACAGGACCCGGTTCTTTTTCAGAGGGTGGGAAGATTTCGTATCGAATGCTGGTGGAAAAGTATTTCCGTATTGGAGCATAGCATTCGGCGAAATTTACATTCAATGTTGAATCGTGAATTGTAAAGAACTCCAAGTACGAAAAGCTCACTATGGGCTATTAAAAATTAAGACCTTTTATGAAACCTAATTTCTACAAAACCTGAAAAGATTTCGATTTCGTTGCAAAAATCAGAACTCTTTAGGGTTTCGTGTAGCACATATTTTTCTTTCAGTGTAGGTAAGCGTCCAACATGAACACTGCTGCCAACCTCCAACACCCGAACACGCACTCGATCCAAACCTCACAGCCACAAACACTTGCAACCTTTACAGTACCCACAACCAAATCCATACCCAGTCACAGCTTCAGGATGCATCCACATTGAAGAGTCATAGTAATATTCATTTTCACGCTCCCATCCAAATCTAGACGCCTGGTGGTTGCCCCACACCCTTTCTGTCACCAACATCACCACCACCACTACTAACAGCAACTTGATCCGGAGTTTTACTCATAACACATTGTGAAAACTAAAGTCGCTCACATGAATATCGACACCCATTTGCACGCTGACACCCACATCCTTCTCACCTCTGTCGTCTCTTGACATACATTACGATTTATATATGATACTTCTCATGATTCAAGCATCTATTTTAGTACACATATTTTGCTTACTACTTTTTCTCCCGCAAAAACGAAAAAAGACAAGATGGGGTTTGTTTACTGAAAATCAACATCACTAAAATAAATTGTTTTCCTGTAGATACTTTGCTTTTTCATTAAGGATTGCATCAAAAATATTTGTTTCAATACTAAGTTCGAGATAATATAATCAGATTGTACCAGACGTGTAATCCTTCATTTCATTAAAGCAGCAGCAT
>OENT01003447.1:0-12413 GCA_900239685.1 Rotaria macrura | reverse complement strand
AAATGAAATTCTCAAAGGTGCACTTTCTTCAAAGATATTGTGCTATTGCAAAAGTTATAACGACTTCCTAGTTGTGATCCTTTTGTTGTAAAAAAGGATATACAACTTTGCTGTGATATAGATGATTGTTTTAAGTCAATAAACGAATTCTTCAATATTATTTTTCCTTTCGACTAAACATTAAAATTTTATTTAAAATGATCCTCACACTTTATTGCTACTGTCTGAATGACTATCGTCCTTTGGTTTCACCATTGATTCGATGAGTTAATTCCTCAGAAAAAATTCATTACAAAAAACTAGTGCATTTCTGAAATTGCAATATATGATGCATTGATAATGCTGGTTTGCAATAAATTTGTTTCCCCTCTAACAGCCAGTCGTCAGAAAGAAAAATCGTTTCAATGTATTTCGAGCTACCCGATGATTTTCAAGTCATACTGGTGATGCCTATGTATACGTAGAGGCTCTTCATAGATATCCATTCGTACTCACAAGCACGCTGAATCGCACGGTTATCTTGAGATAGTAAAAATATCATGAAATGGAAAAGAAAGAATATTGAAATTAGACTTTAGCTTAAAGGAAAAAGAAGATAGATTGATCTAAAGAAATCTTTCTACATGGTGAATCCTTGAAGCTGTCGAAGACAACGAGATATATTAAAAATGTGCTTTATTATGTTTCATGTCCTTCTAAATACTTTTTACCATTTTATTTAATAGTTTTTACTATTTTGACACTTTTAATCAGATTGAATTAAGTCTCGACATCACTATTAAATCTTTCATGGATAGGTTTAATAAAATCATGAATAGTTCTTTGTTGGGAAAGATTCAGATTTAGATATAGATCGATAAGTTTCGATTGAAGTTGTATAACAAATGAATGTAGTTCAGGATGTTGAGCAATTGAAAAAAGATATAAACGACGAATCATTTCCACTGCCTCAGATAAAGATGTTGGTTGTTCAACTAGTGTACCTTCATCTTTCGTTTAAGGTTTTTATTGTGATTACATTCATAATCATTCACATATTCATTTTTTATTTCAAGAATATTAGATACGGCCTCAACAGAAATTTGAAAATTGTCCTTTAATTCTCGATAGGACAAACCACGTTCACTTTATCGTATTTAATTCTATTTTTTCCAAGTTAAGGAGTGACGAATCCACCAGTTTGCCTACCCGGTCCTGGCCACCCCCCTGAGAAAAGAAGTTGCGACCAAAATTTTTGAAATGTTTCTATGATGAAACGCAAGATTGAATAGGTATTACAATAGTATATTTAACCAAAGGATGTCAGCTTTGATTGTTAAAATGCGGTTTGAAATATATAATAAAGAAGCTCTAGGATCATGTAGCTAAAAGCGAGAAGTACAATAACGGGATTAGTCATAACTACCATCCGTCGACAGTATATTCAAGTACACTTGAATATAAAATTTTGACCAACAAAAGCTTATAATGGCCAAAAAACCTAAAGGAAACCGCAATTTTAAAAGAACATATTGATTGTGTGGACAGGGGCATTGAAGATTTTGTGAGAAATATCTGATTTTATTTTTGAATATATGTTGGTCAAAATATATAAAGCATGTAGTGCTAACATGCAATTATTGAGGAATGCCTGTTTTAAAGTAACAAATAAATACCATTTTTTAGATTGAAATGTATCCTCTAGTTATTAATTTTTCAAAAAAAAATACGTGCCTTAAATAGTAACAATCAGCAACAAGATGAAAATGAAAATACATCACAATCAGTTATTCCACGTGATATTCAGCTCTTGCCGTCAGTCCAGTGAAAAATGCTCATGTAAAAAATAGCAGAAAACGCGCTCATGAAAAAATATCCTTTCCTTAAATAACGCGTTCTACAGTATAGCGAAAGCGTTTCCAACTGGAGAAAAACTGTTCTGTTTTTGAAGGAGCGCACACTTTCTCGTTCCATTTTACTATAGAATGCTTTCTTTTCGATTCGAAAAGAGTTTTTCGACTGAGCAGAAAGCGTTCCTGTCCCTTCCAAAAACTATTAGGATTGGTTTATCCTCGTTCTTTTTTTGGAACGGTCTCAATTGGATTTCCTCAAAATGAGATCGCATTCTTTTCCTTTTCATAATGAAACACCTAAAACTGGACTCTTTAAACTGATGAACGCATTTCAGGCAATCTAACACCATTCTTAGAAAGAAAAGAATGCATTCTTCATCGTTCTATAAATTATTGAATACTTTCATCTGACTTTAGTACTAAGTTTGATTAAAAATTGACTGCTCTGGAGCAAGACACATTGAAAATGACGCCGAAAATGACGAAATCTTTGATGAATTGTGTCCTCTATCGTTGGCATTCCTGATTTAAAAAAAGAAGTATTTTGATCATTAGTTTAAGCTACGAAAAATCGAAGCACACCATTTGATAGAGCTCGCCGAGTTGTATTGGAAGACGTATCTGAACATATACTGTGCTAACTTCTCTTCGAGTATTCTTTTTGGAAATGTGAATCTAGATGATAATGAACGAGAATGCGTTCCCTAAAAATGAGTTTTCATTATTTAATCAAAAAAGTCGTTCAAATAAACGAGGAATGAGTTCTAGACTGTTCCATTTTGAAAAGCGTTCCAGTTTTTCTAGAACTGTTTTTTCTTTAAAATAGCCAACCTCTTTTTCGTAACACAATCTATACTGCTTTATTTTATGACAATTTTTCACTTGGACCTCATTCAACTTTAGATTCATCATTGGAAGAGGTTCAAGTCATAGCAGCATGATCAATGGAATTTTGTGGGTGTGGATATGAGGTGAAAGTTAGTCTTTTTATATGAATGTATCGTGACTCTGACACCCACACATTGTGATGTATATTTATTAATATCTAGATGTAAATGCTAATGCAGTGATTGGTGAATTAGAAAAGTCCAATCGTCGGTTAGTGTTTTCGAACTTACTGCTCATACTCTTTTCTAGTACAGTGGTTAATGCGTCTGTCAGGAAAGCAGGAGGTACATGGTTCGATTGCATGCGGCGGGGGATTACTCTTTTGTCCGTTTTTTAGTCATATCATCACGCTGCTGTCTTGGTGATATCAGATGATAATTAAAATGAGAATAAGAGAAATAAAAAAAGAGGATGACATATAACATTCACATTCAGAATTAAGGGGTGTTGATGCAAGAGGAGTTCAAAACCAGCAAAATTTGCACGGGGAATCCTGAGGGTGTTCAGTATCACAGGTTGTTCACAAAGGAGGATTGCTCAGTGAGAGAAGTTTTACTGTAATAAGCTTCTAAAAGTTGCTCTATGTGGAAAGTCTCTTAATTCAGCTTAGAAACTAGTTTTTGAAACACTTTGCAGCCCTTATCAGCCTACTTTTTTAAAAGCGCTGTCGGCTTCTTGAATCAAAGCAACTTGAAGTGCTTATGGTCGAGATTATTTAATAGTGTGGTCATTTTTTAGACCTTAATCATCATTGAGCGCTTTAAGAAACATTTTACAGATGTAATACCTAGAAATGATTTAAATCTTCTGAAGGGCTTGAATTTATATTTCAACAATATTTTATTTTGTATCCTTATTAGGGTTATGAATGTTGGGTTGATAATTCTTTTATTTTGTACAATTGAAATACACGAACGCACATGTGCACAACCAATATACTACAGCAGACCACATAATCGCGAAAGAACGTGCGTATATATATGATCACACACATCCAGGGTCTCAACGAAAAGACAAACGCGAAAGAAGAGAAGAGGATACCCAAGGGGGAAAGTGCTGATTTGGAACCCCCAGCACCTCAGCACCTGCTCGGTACCTCAGCACCTGTTCGGCACCTCAACACATTCTCGGCACCTCAGCACCTACTCGGCACCTTCTCAGCACCTACTCGGCACCTTCTCAGCACCATAGTGCCGATTTGGTGCTTGGAACCTGCACTTTCCCCCTTGAGGATACCACCGAAGAAAGAAAGAATCATATCCAGGGAAAAGAAACGAAAGGAAAACATAGTGTGAGGGCATGCCCGTAACAATCCTCTTTTAAAATCTAAGCAATATTTTCACTTAGAAAAATACAGGGAATTCGATTGATTCTTTATTCATGACATTATAAATAATTTTTTATTTTGACGAAACATAATGTTACTCATTCATAATCAACTCTATTATAGACCTATACAAGATGAAATGTGTTTAAGGTTGTTGTCCAAGATAACGCTTAAAGATTTCGAATTCTCAAAATCTTTCGAAAACTCATGCATAGCACGCAAATTAAAGTACCATACAGTATCTATAGATGAGACCGTACTATGAATTCTTGGGGTCGCCAAACTTCGCCAGTATGACTTTTCGCCAATTATTGGCCAGAGTCCAGAGGGTGCACTGGCGAATGTCCATGGGGTATATTGATGAAATTCCAGTGGACATTCGCCAATATTCACGATAATTTACTCGAAAAATTCACTAAGGACACGCCCGGATATGATATGATCATGTTGAAGAAATTCTAATGAAAATGTGTAAGAAAATGAAGTCACACGTGATATACTCCAGATGAACAAAGGAAAATGACAAGCGAATAAATCAAGTTGTTAAAAAGAAATAGCGAAAGAAAAAAAACTAGAGAAGGCTGAAGGTAACAACCTAAATGCAATCAGATCATGAGCTTCACAGTGATATTGACAATTCTGAATGAAAACTTTCTTCTTGATATTTGTTTCCTTTCTTACCTCTACCAACAGGACCGCCAACAATATAAGCGAATGACGATATTGTTTCAACCAGTGATCTTTGGTTTGAAGCCAATAAATTTAGAAGTTTGACGATCTGGTTACTTTTACGAGCAGCTGTACATTTTGATTTGTGTGCTTTTGCTGCTGAGAACCCTAATCCTGTCTGGACCTTTCTGTGAAATATCACTCTCCTCTTGCTTTATACATTGCAAAAAACGTCATAAATTAGGATGTGGTTGAACAGCACGTGTACAAAGATTATCAGTCGAAAGTTGATGCATGTTCGGCAAGTCGGCAAGAACATAATAGAAACTGTATTACAATAGGGAAGAGTTCATAATATATATAAATATTATCTGCTCTAATAGTTGAGGATGTGAGGAACTTTCGCCAGTATTGGCGAATGTCCACATGACTTTCACCAATTAGCGATTGTCAGCGGGGTATATTGGCGAATGTCCACCTGACTTTCGCCAATTGGCAGGAGTCCAGGAGGTATATTGGCGAATGTCCACATGACTTTCGCCAATGGTGAAAGACCGATTGGCGAAAGTCATTCTGGCGAACTTCGGGCCACCCGAATTCTTGGGAACTAAAAATTGAAAGTTAGCAACTAAAAATGAGTTTTCCCGAGGTTTAACTGAAAGTAATTTTTTATACCGACCTCTACAACTAATCTCTCTTAAATTCCATGAGGTTTTTAGTCTTTTTCTAGTTTTTAATTTTCTTTGAAGAAATCTAACATGCAAAACTGAAATATTCTGTAAAGCTCGAGTAGCATTTTTCAACGAAGAAAACTTAAATGTTAAACAAAGTGAACGACAATCTACAGTTTAAAGTAACGCTGCATTCATATCTAATTATGTCAAAAGTCCTTGATCCAAGTTTTTTAAAAATGATGCTTGCTTCAATAATTTATTTTCCTAATTAAGGAAATCCAGTTAAACCGTTTCGAAAAAATAAACAGAAATCAAGAGCTCGAGAACCCAATGCGTAGAATTGATTTATTAATTATCTTTATTTCTCTAAAGATTTCTAAAGTAGTTTTTCTGAACGAAAAAACCTAGCTCAATGATAAAAAAATATAACAATTCTGGAAAGTCATTAGAACAAAAGTAAAACAGAAAATATTTGGTTGTGGTCTTATAGTTTAACACAATTGATATAATGTTGTATCATCGATACGATTCCGCACGGTAATTTAGTAAAGTGGTATATAGCACTGACTTCCAGTTCAAAGATGCGATGATCTAATCTAATATCCAGCGCAACATTGTATACAATCAAAAATTGAATAATTCAATCAATTTATAGTATGATGACATAAATGGAAATACTGAATGTAGTTTACCACTACAGGAACGTTAGAGGAGTCATATAATGTTTTTATTACTTAAGTAAATAATAAATTTCAGTACTTAAAAGAGCTGAGACGTTTTACTTTAAGTTCTTTCAATCGCTCAAAAATGTGCGCTGAAAAGTCCTGAAAAGCGCACATTTTAAACTGTTTTAAGCGAGCTCTTTCGCTGAAATATTCACACGGGTAATGGGTTATGAGAATACGGTTAGGTTTCCGACATGAAGCAAACCATACTGCAGAATAGCTTAAGGGCCTCCTTGAGAACAATGAATTTCCTTCTAATTAGTAGATTGTGATATTTACAGGTTGTTAGATAGAGCTATGTGTCCACTCTCGAATGCGCTAGAGGTTATTGAGTTAACACTGAAATCAAAGAGCATTACATAAGTTATTTCTTCAGTGCCCTAACAGAAACGAAAGTAAGGTTTTTTGGAAGACTTTTATTTTCAGAGTCTTTCAAAGTTCTCTCTTAGAGCTTAGCATTTGATAGATACGATTGTATGTGATCATGTGAATCATTTTAATTGGTAATATACGATAAATAAGTAGAAAATTGTTTTATATTCGTCTATGAAGAACATTTACCAAATTATGGTATTGGAACTTATTTTGGATTTTTCTCAAAATATGACTTTCACGCAGGAAAATTGGCATAAGTCCCATTTTGCTTGAGCTTTCCCTGACACTTTTTCTAATTTCCAAGGGATCGATGAGAGCTAGCGTTTGATCCGATGGATTTTTTATGTTTGATTCCTTGACTGAAAGAAGTCCGATTTACTACCTTTTTTAGGCCTGTTTTGGAAGTTTTACCTACAGAAATGTTTATAAAAAATGAATACAAGCAAATGCAAAATTCTGTCCGATGAAAAGTTATGTTTGGAGGCTAGCTTTAATTTAAAACCAACTCGACCTCGATAACCTTCACATGGATGAAGTTATTTCGATTATCTTGGAAGTTATAAAACCAGTCGTAAGTCTAATTTATAGTAAGATATGAAAGCCTGGAATTTTTACCACAAGTGTTTCTCACTAGGACCATTCATTCCTAAAAGTTTCAGACGATACTTATACTCGAAAGTGACTAGTTGATTCCGAGGAAGAAGTGTCCTTAATAGTATCGGGATCGGAATTGTAGGAAACCCGCGGTTTTCCGAGGTCTCGAAAACCGAAGACGTATTTTTCAAAATGCCTGAAGCTCTCACTAACCCTCTAAAAAACGGCTTTATTTTAGAGAGCAATAAAAGAATTCTTCACAAATCTCAATTCAGAAGACGTAAAATTTAATTTATCAGATGGTCACTTTCCAAAAATGGAATTCTTCCTATAACCGAAATAGACTATACAGAAATTAATTAATTCTAAGAGTGCCTTACCAAAAACAACTTTTGGACAAATTAAAAAATAATATGAACGACTTTATCATTTTTAAGGGTGACTTGCATAAAAATGAATTCCACATGAGTCTGAATAGAGAGAGTGCTTCAAAAAATCTGAACAGTAGAAAAAAGCTCTCATTTTGAACGGGAATTTAACGATGAACGAGTTCTGCACGAGATATATTACCAAAACCTTTTGAATACGAATCTAAGAAGGGTGTATGGCCAAATTTCTGGGATAACACAAATTTCAAAGGGTTCCGGACGAAACCTGATATGTGGTCAACCACTTTTCCAATTGTAAGTCATATAGAAAAAGAGGAATCTACTAGAATGTAACAATTAGTCAAGAGTGCAATAGAGATTCCAAAAAAAATATATAAGTTCACATAGAAGGAAGAGAAGGACGTAGAAAGAGCACACATATAACCACTCATACAAAACTAAAGAAGATGTATGCGGGATACATAGAACGATGATGTCACAAGAAAGATAGAAACATAAGAAATACGATGCATAACGCAACCTAAAACACCATTTAATATTTCAGAACTCATTGTAGTCACCGGCAAAACTTTGAGTATTGCTAAACTTCATCCAGGTTTCGAATCATCCTAAGGGCACTTATATATTATAGTAAAACTCAATGAAACTTCAGAGATTTCATGTGGCACATTTTTCCAGTGTAGCTGTAAACTAAATTTTTGCTTACTATAACGACTACCTAAGTTAACATTGTACTGTATTATCAATAGATGCATGAAAGGGGGATTAAAATGACCACATGCCTCTTCTTTTGTTTTGATCCGACCCAAACTCTTTTGAAATAGTCTAGTAGCTGATACCATAAGGCATCACAAGCATTGATGATCGCTAGATAATAAATATTCATGCACGCGATCACATGATGAATAGAAAAAAATTATCGACACATATTTTTAAAGAAGGCCAGACATCACCGACCATTCATTGCCTTTTCAAAACATGATGACTCACAATGCACAACACTAGTGTTTACACAACAACTGTCTCTGGATAACTTTATAGACTGTTTCTTGTAAAGTCATGAACTAAGCAACTCGGACGAAAATGCAAGAGGACGAAATGAGTGGTCACTCACAAATCAATTCGCTTCAAACTTTTTCTACGAATTCAGATTGCTCATATCCAAGGGGGAAACACCATGGTTTTTGGACTTTATAGTTTTCTAGATAAATGCAAGCTTGGAAAATCTAATGGAGAATATCAACAAATAGAAGGCCTGAAGGAGTCCCTAGGAGTACAAGAAAAACGCAGAGAAACTCATTGGTTAGATATGAAATTTTATTAACTGAAATCCCAGCCAAAATGAGCTTTTGGAACTGAAAAAGCTTCGCAAAATTCCAAAGTGACTGTGAGGATATTGAGTTGTTCTCGAATTCATGAAGAGCATCAAGGAGTAGCTAGGAGTACGAAAAAAATTTAGAAAACTCCATTGCAACCAAGCGAAATTCTCAAAATTGTACAAAAAACAGTGAAAATGAGGCTCCCGGGAAATAATTCCACAAAGTTCAGTAACAGATGTGAAAATGTTTTATCTGCCACGAATCGACGAACAACACAAAGGAGTAGTTAGGAGTACAACAAAATTTGGACAAAATCAGAATCTACGCCAAAATTTCATTACTACAAAAACGACGAAAAAGATGTTTCCCCCTTGCTCATATCTGTTCACAGCATAGAAGATTCCAAATAAGTCGGCTTTTCAAAATCTAATTTTTCAAACTATTCACTGTAACGGTTTAAGACATTCGAGGAACCGGTTTGAAAATCACCCAGTGACTCCTGTCTTGATAGAATGTTTTTCTCGGAAGTTTTTGATTAGATTTGCTTATACTTTGGTAACGGTGTGTATGAAGATATATTTATAGTTGAAGACTGATGGTCTTCACTCATTTTTAGGTCATATGATATCGGATTCTTCTTTATGGCTTGGTTTATAGAATGACATTATATCAAGAATATCTGACTTGTAAAATTTATTAAGCATCCCGTCCTTATAAAAATAACAATATGTCTTGTCCACTCCTTTAAGATGCTGTTATATGTCATTAAAAGGTGTACGCAAGGTCTGTTTTCATCACACTAAAACTCTTAAAATAGAAATCTTATTTATTTCAACAAATTCATAGAGTATAATTTATTATCGCAACATTGTTAACTTTGATGTAATAATAGCGCGTATTCGTCCACACGTCTTTGATTCAATAGGAGTTGGAAGAAATAATCGTATTAATTAAATTTTCATATCCTTATAGATAATTGACTTGTTTGGTTTCTTCGCTATTTACATATCTTTGCTGTCTTCCCCTTATTTGAATATAGAGATTCAGAGGATTCAAACCTACACAACACAAAGTATATTGAATGAAATAATGATTTATGTACTCTAATTATAAGTACCGATAAGTGTTATTCTTGATCTTCTACGTTTCCATGTTATTTTATACGAAATTATCATGGTTATCTAATACCCATACAAGCTTTCTCTTCTTTATCGATTTGTGCCGTAACATGAATTCATTTAAATAGCCTAGACTGTCTACTTGCCACGTTTCCCCATCCATCTCAATACTTCGAGTTTTCCATCAAATATATCTTAGCATTCTCCTTAACTGCTTGACTCTGATGCTCGATGACCTTGTCACTTATTTCAATGAAATGTATTTATCTATCCTGTAATCTAAGAATGAAATGCAGTATGTAAGATAAAAATTCAAGACAATTCTTGTCACTATTCAATGAGTGTTTCGAATGATTGTTAGTACACTTGTTTCATGAAGAATCCGTTTCATTGACCATTGGGTCTTTGCATGTCGAATTCATGCGATCTGTTCCAGAGGAATTCTTCGTATTGAGGAACATACTAATGTACTCTTTAAAGTTCCGTTCAATATCATCGGGTGTTAGTTGGCAAGCTTTAAGTGTATAGGAATTACGACCGTGTTTGCCTTGAGGATTGTCGTGTAACCACGCAACCATAGAATTTTCGAATTCTTCTGACCATTTAAGACCGTAATAATCGTAAATACGATGAACTGTTTCGATTGGCTGTGTAATTAGGTCGTCGTATAATACATCGAAGCACGGAAAATGAGGTTGACGACGTCGAAATTCAACCATACGTTTAATTATTGTATCTATGACGTGTATCGATCGCTTCTTTACTACTTCGGAAAGAATTGCTTCAGTTTCATCGTCATTATTGACATAGAACGCAACAGCGGCAGTCGATAAACGACATAGAGATGGAAACACATCTTCGAGCTGACGATGTATCATGACAAGCTTTGCTGAAGGATAGTGGCGCAAGAATTCATCAAGATACAATGTATGAAGCGGTGCTTTAAAGAGCCAATGAGAATCAGGCGCATCGACACTATTCAACATTTGTATGAAAATCTTGTGATAGTCGTACATGAACTTCTTATTCGTGTCATCTTTAAACCATGCGGAGACTTCTTCATCATCAGCAGATGCAAGCATATTGAGATACCAATTAAATCCAGCATGATGAAGAATGTATTGATCTTCTTCAGTTTGAAGTACAGGATGAGAAGCACATATCTCTTTGAGATGATGGCCTAAGCCAAACTTAGTCAACATCTCCCGAATACCCAGTATACTAGCGTTACGCTGCTTCTGCCCGACAGTATCTGAACGTGACAGCGGTGGTACCGGCTGAGCCATATCTGTATAGAGCGTTGCTCGACATGCTGGATCACAAGCCATCAAATTGTAAAGCAGTGTTGTACCAGTACGAGGCGCACCGCATATCATAACTGGAGGTGGCAATGCATTCGATTTGCAGCTAACTTCCGGATGAGAGGCAGCATAATTCAGTGCAAGCTTCGAATTCATATGATTTCGTTCGAGTATCGTGCACACGAGATGGCGTCCAACCGGCGACAAGCTTTTGTTTGCTAGTATATGATCGGCATACAATTGATATGTGTGCAAGATGTCACTGTGGAATTCGAACTGTTTCTTTGCTTCATCGCTAAGATCGTCTTCAGTAAAGATGACGTTTGTTTTCAGAGTAATATTTTGCTTGCTCTTCATCTCCTCTTCATTATTTGTGTCGCATTCAACTGCTTGAGACATGTTGTACGTTTTTAGTTATATCTTCAAAGAACTTGAATATTAGTGAATGAATCATATTTGGCTAAGAAAAAAATCTGCATGCGCATAAATAGAATTGTTTTTTCTCTTGTTATCCTGATAGAGGAATAGTGTTAGTCGTTGTTCAAGAGAAAACTACGTCAAATCTACTTATCAATTATGTCGAGCAACTCTGTCGGATATGTTTTTCGATATATCGCATGCATCTCACGAAAGAGGCAAACTATCTATGCAGATGAAATTTTCTATCTTCGATCCTATGCTCAAGTCTTTGGATATTTTTAGGTCGAATAAGATTTAAAATAAACTTCACTACCATCAACTAGTACTGTACACGAAAAGTAACAACTGACACGAAAACTTACGAACATACGAAAATAGAAGACTTCACATAATATTAATAATGTACTGTTAGGGACAATTATGTGGAGAAAAATTCATGTATGGAATAAGAGTCGAATGCATGCTCTTCATATTACTGTGAACATGGATTGAAAATTTATAGATAATTAGATACGTGAAAAATGATGAATCAGATGATCCTTAAGTAGATTTCATATAGTTTTGTTCAGATACTCGACTTTTCTATTTTCTGCTTTCATTGTGTTCAATTTAATTTGAAAAGAGTTAAAATATGTCATAGAAATTGAATGATCGCTTTATGATGAGTAAGGGTTAACGACATTTTTCGTCAAGATGAAAATATAGTAAAATAACTGCATTCCCAGGTCGACGATTACGGACTTTGTATACGGCTGTAAACGACCGTATACGCTCCCCACACG
>OENT01003446.1:0-12422 GCA_900239685.1 Rotaria macrura | reverse complement strand
TCATTTTCTTCTAACATTTTTGAAAATATTGTGTCAGATTTTAAAATAGTATGTCTACTTATCATTTATTTGCATGTGGACGCAAAGGGGTCAGAGTGAGAGACTTAATCTAGCCAATTTCTCTTAATTTTAATCACATTTCCATGCACAACACAATGTGACCGTGACGGCGCTATTGTTAAAATGAAGAAATACAGTTGGTTGAAAACTCTGAGAAAGCCTTAGCCAATTATTTTTCAAGCAAGTGACCCTTATATCTCTTGCACAGTCCTCTTGTCCCTGCTAATTGCTTTCTAAAGTTTAGTCTATATTCATCACTGCACAACGAGCGATGCTTTTGTTTTTAGATCGAAAAAATTGGCTTCAGTACGCTTTGTACACTTTGTTGCCAAAAACAAAGTGTAAACGTACACTTTGCTCATATAATTAAAGTGTACGCGTACATTTTGTTTTAGATTTCTATTGGAAACACTGATGAACAGCATTATTAGCATCAATATGCACCCATTTAAAATTTTTCTCTTTCTTGTTTTTCAACTTATCAATGTATTCTTTGAGCTTATTACTTTCTTTCAAGAGAGTCAACATAATGTCTGCAATTTTGTGATCGTTTGATACATCCCGAACGAAGAGAGGTCTATATGCATTGTTTAATGCACAAACGATTGAAAATAGATCGCCTACAATTGGTAACATAGAATTTGGTATGACGCAATCAAAGAACGCCATATTTTTATTCTGCCGTTCGCTGATTCAACTACCCACCGTATCTTCGTTACAAGTCGTGTTAGATTTGCTTCACTAGTAGTCAACTGTTTTTCAGCTTGATTTAAAAAGGCAGGCATGTAAGTTTCATATCCTAGATGATTTAGCAATGGCAAGCAGTCTTGACAGCCACGATCGACAATCAGAACATCATTTGGCTCAAGCCAATCAGTCACACCGTCTCGATTGTTCAACATGATATGCTTTGTAATGGAAGCGTCATTGTTTCCAGAATCAGCTAAATACTGTCCTATAGCTGTAATTATATAACCATCAGTAGATACAATCATCATCGGTTTAACCAACAGTCGACCTTTGTAAATAGAAAATGTTTTTCTTTGAATAATATTATTTGCTGACTTTTGTACGTATATGTAAGTACCGTCAAGTATCAGAATTGCTTTATCATCTCCAGGATTCGTGAAAAGTCGCGTCGCCAATGGACGAGTATGCTCATCAATCACATTCCTTCTAGATATGTGCTCGAAACCCAAATAATTAGGAATAAAGTGTTCCATGACAGATAAACGAGCACTTTCAACTATAGGACTGGTAACTTTCATTTCTGGTAATGAGAATAGCGTGGCAAGGACTGAATTACTCAATCCTAATCGTAATTTTACAAGCAAACAACCGATCGCTTGATTTGATGAACGTAGATGTGTCTGCCGAAGGTTGCTAGAAGGAATTTTAGTACATAGATGGATGAAATTATGTTTCGTAGTTCCTGTTAGAATGAAATATTGCTGATCTGTTAATTGACCATGCTCGTTGAAATCGAGTGCCGGTCGCTGATTAGCTTCATTCAACATTGATTCAAGTCGTTTAAAGGTGATCTTAAGATCATCCAACTATTGAATCAGCTCATCTCGACCGATAATATTCTCGTCTGATTTTGTGCTCTTTTTTGAAACAACAGCTTCAGGAAGAAATCGAGTTTTGTCAAGATTTTTACAACAACAAGTACCTCCTGGTCTAACCAGAATTTTGTGTGTGACTAATGTTTCGGAACGAATGCGTTCGTCAATAGAACACCATGATGATCTCGTCTTGGCATAGTAGCCCCCACAAATACAACAATGACTTCTCGAAGATGGTACCCGAACTATAGGAAGCTCAATCACATCATTATTATGTGATAGTATCGCATCATCTGCCGAGGTTGAATGAGCACTCACTGTAAAAAAAATCAGTAGAATAATAAACGAAAAAAACGTTTTTGAGAGGGTATTAAACAAAAAAAGGGTTTATGAAAGTGCAACGGGATACAAACCCTTTTTTTCCGTATATGAAGAAGATAATAAACGGTTTTTACGTTTATGATTTAGAAAAAGGGTTTATCAGACATTTCAAAAACGGAAAAAAGGGTTTGTGTCCCGTTGCACTTTCATATACCCTTATTTTTTACAGTGTACACCGTTTTAATGAAACGTCGGTATTTGAGTGATATACTGTTGCTGCTTCTGTCATGATAGATGAATCAAAAACACCGACCGGATCAGTCTGTACAGCCTTATCCACCTTTTCAATAAGAGTTGTCGACTCTTTATCTACCAAAGTAACTTGATATAAGCGATAAATACGCATGAAACATGAGTGATCCATCAAAAGTCTCAAGAATTTATTTTCGAAAATAAATCTAAACCATTCTTTCGATATATCGATTGAATGAACACGTTCTCCCATTTTCAAGTGTTTTCCACAGCACACAGTTTTCAGTAGAATTCACATGAAATGATATTTAAGAAGTTTGAAAGCAATTTGATGTGTTGATCGAGAAATAGATTTTGAAATACAATGGAAGTTTCTTCGACTCGTTTTTATATATGAATGTTCTTTTCTTTTCTTCTCTCTATTTCTTATTTAGTTCAAATTTATCTCGATCTATAAAACCGGTAGTCGAAAATCATATTTTTTCTCGTTCTGTACCTTCCTTTCGTTCTATCCACCAGTCGTATAGCAGGTTTTTTTTCTCCTTCTTTCGATATTGTTCTCTACGTTTGTCGATATTGTTCTGATAAACTAGATTATCCACAAACATTAGAAATCTACATTTGTTTTATAATTAACTTGACTGATAATGAGAAAAATGGATTTGTACTGCTTATAGAAAGAGAGAAAGACAAAAGAGTGAGGAAAATAAGAAATTTTTGTAGGTATATCAAAATTTTCACTTTAATATCAATCTCGTTCAGTCATTCTAATATCATATTCTAATAGAGCACGACAAACTGCATCGAAATGATACAATCTAACTTATGTTCGAAGTTGTTCACTCAATCAAAATAGCTCGAGAAAATTATCACAAATATTAATTTTATCCTAATTCTGGTCGTATTTTGTTAAAGTAAACCATTGATCATCTTCAATATATTTTATTGGTATTGATTTAAGTAAATCTATTGAATTTACACCTGTCAGCACTTCTTCGAACGTGACAAACATTAATTTCTCGAAGAGGGGAGTCAAAAATTCTATTTTGGATACAAAATGAGGGTATACGTAATAATCGATTTTTTCCACAGTATTATATATTTGAAATTTTTAATAGCAATATTCATGATCAGTATAGTCAACTTGATAATACTAGCTAATTTGAAAAACTAAATTTAAAAAAATTGTTTTTCATAATCCTGTAGGGGGGTACATGGGTCGAAAATTCGTAAGTGATTTCAAACAAAATGACCCTGCCGGATGGATAGCCCATATGAACCTGGTTATCACCAGATAGTTATTTCTTAAAAATATTTTGGGCCGAAAAGTAGCCTTATCGCCACTGGTCCTTTAGACGTATACCATGAAATTTTTAGGCTGCACTTGCATTCTACACATCATGGACTGCAAGTGATGTTAAAAATATGCTCACTGGTCTTGTTGTTGATTCAGGCGATGGTGTTACACACGTAGTGCCTGTAACTGATGGCTGTCTTAGAGGCACGTCAACGTTTTCTAGATTCATTTTAATTTCAATTAAAAATATTTTCATCATTTGTTCAGACAGTAGCATCAAACATACTCCGATATCAGGACGTGATATAACGTACTTTGTAGAATCATTATTACGTGAACGAGAACCAACCATTCCACGTGAACAATCTCTTGAAACAGCTAAAGCTATTAAAGTAAATGCAATCGATTGTTTCGGTTGATTACACAATTTACTTCTAGGAACGTTACTGCTATGTATGTCCCGATATTGCTACAGAATTTTCAAAATACGATGAAGATCCACGAAAGAATTATTTGCAATATACGGGCATCAATTCAGTTACTAAAAATTCATTCTATATTGATATTGGACACGAACGTTTTCTTGGACCGGAAATTTTCTTTAATCCTGAAGTAAGAATTTACTTTTTCTTCATAAGTTCTCGATTTTTCGCCGTCAAATGTGATCAAATTTTAGAAGAAAGAAGATGGTATCGAATACATTTTTTAGTTGGTTATTTTGTACACGAATGAAAATAATCTCTGTAGTTGTTTTTCATGGCCGCTAATGACAACAACTAAATAATATACATTTTGAGTAAACTAAAGATCTCTTCAATTTTATCATAAAATAGTCAATCCTGAATAGTGAAGAATTTCGATTCAAATTTAAATGAACAAACTAACATATATATGTTACTCTCTTACATGTGTCCGATGTAGATCTCTAGAGCAATAATAGAAATCGATACTAATATGTTTTTATCTTAGCTTTTAAATCCGGAATTCAATACATCATTATCGGAATTAATCGATGATATTATTCAAGATAGTCCAGTCAATGTACGACGTAAACTTTATGGAGTATGTTTGTATGATTGGTGTGAATACAGGAAAAAGTTATGTTTTGTTTCGTTAAAAGAATATCGTCTTATCCGGTGGTAGTACGATGTTTAAAGGTTTTGATAAACGATTAAAACGTGATGTACAACGATTGGTCGATGCTCGTCTTCTTGAATCCGAAGAGCTTAGCAAACACAAAGTAAACCCTTCGACAAAAGATTAAAAAAAGAAATTCTTTCATCAATTTCATTATTCATAGTCTCAGCCTATTGATGTTAAAGTGGTAACTCATGCAATGCAACGCTATGCCGTTTGGTTTGGTGGCAGTCTTTTTGCAAGCACAGTAAGATAATGATTTTATATCTTTATTTTTTTGTGAGTAAACAATGAAATATAATTATGTTATTTCTTTTTGCAGCCGAGTTTCTATGAAGTATGTCATACACGAAAAGAATATGAAGAAAACGGTCCAAGCATTCTTCGCTACCATGCCGAATTTAATCTTTTGTGAAGACGATTTTTTTTGTTATTTGCATTTTTTCTATTGCGCTTAACTTTAAACGGAATGAACCTATCCTATGTTCTGTTTTTTCTACTTAACTCCTTGGTCTTCCATCGTTTAGATTTATAAAACTAAGAGAAACAAAGTAGAGTCTTTTCGTTTTGCTTCATTAATGGATGATCTCGCCTATCTTCTTATCACTTTGTTATATTTATACTACTAAAAACAAAACCAACATTTTAAATAAATAAATGTGAAAACTTCGGACTTATGTCCGAGAGTTATGTGCACTTCAACAAGTGAATGAGACAAATCAGTCATTCTAGAATGTGTGCACGGATGAAGTATCTTGGTAAACCTTTTTGGGAAACTCCAAAACTACTGATCATCTCAAACATATCTAGGCAATTATGTTTCTAGATGCAGTTTTTGTGCATTTGAGACCTTTTTCAGCCAATGTTTTGTTAGAAAGCTGCGATTTGGTTCAAAACTAATATCAGATTCGGAATCAGCATTAAAAACTGAGTCGATTTATATACGTTGTGGATAATTCTGAGAAAAAAGTTTTTTTTGAAAAAATCCCTGTACCCCAACCTCAGGGATTGCTTGGTGAAAAATGACAATTTTTTCGATAACTCAGCCATTTCTTGCCGGATCCTTCTCATCTTCGAACTCGACCGAGATATTCATCAGACAATTCTGTGCACAAAATTTCAGCTCAGTCGAATGTATTTGTAAAGAGTTATTTATGTTTATAGTTTTTCATACGGTATAATAAATGATTCTTCTTTAAGAATTCGATGAGCATAATGAAACGGTAAGAGATATTCGATTGAACAATTGTTTGAACCAATAATTGTTGGATAATTTATGAATATGTTGGCTGAATTATTTAATGGTGCAATATTTACTACAAAATTTGATTGAAATTCACCCCCATTGATAAGTGCATGAATAGTGTGAACTATTACCATCGCTCCTGTCCAGTTTGAACGGAGTTTAGTACCGAATGAAATATTCCATGATTCTTCTAGTTTTGGTATTGAGTAAACATGAGTAGAATCAGGCATAAAAAACTTCGTGACAGTCTTCTGACGTGTAATTAGATCGGAGTGTGGGTGTGGGTGTTGATTAAAGTCTTCTCTGAATACCCACACGACCCCCCCCCCTCCACACACACACGCCCACAAACAACACTGCAGTGTTTTTCATTCATAAGTATTGTATTGAACATTGTCGAGGAACACCGTTTTTGTTTATTGTTAAAGAATCAAACCGATCTTCTCTCTGAAAATCTATCATGTTGTTATTGTATATCCGACATCAACATAAATATGTGCATATAGCCGTAACGAAGAAAACTTGAATCGTCGATGTCGCATTACTTTTTTTCTATTATAGCAAGAGAGAAAACATCATTTATTCTGGAATATTCGATGAAAGAAAGCATTATCAACGAAAAAACAAGGTTTCCAAGACATTTGCAATCAATAAAAAAAGAATTTATGAATTTTGTTGGAATTTTTTTTCTTGTGTGTGCGTTGTTCTTTAAAATCTAAGCATCGATTCAAATTAGGTGTTTGTTGCCGTTCAATGTCAATAAAAGAGACGCTGAAGAACACTTCTTTGTTGGCAAGAAAATATTCATCGGATTGTTGAGATTACGTATTGACGCAGAATCATATTTACAACACGAGGGTGTGAGTGTGGGTGGGTGTGATGTGCTGGTGTAGACGTTTGTTGGTGTGTCCATGTGTGGTTGTCCGGTTGTGTGCGTATGTAAGTGTGTTGGCGTGTATGGGTTGTTGTTTTGGTGAGTTGGTGTCTAGGTGTGATGGTTTTTAGGTGTGTGGTTGTATTGGTTTGTTAGTGTGGAAGTGTGTGAGTCTGTGTGTATGTGATTGAGCGGTTGGGCGGTTGTATGGGAGTTGTAGTATGGGTGTGCGTGTGCGTGTCTGCTTTGTATTAGTTTATGGCTTCGTGGGTTTGTGCGGTTGTGTGGGTGTTTGAGGGCTGGACAACATCACCAAAAATCGAGAAACTGTTCCTTTTACAGCAGAAATGGTTCACCCACGAAAAGTCAAGAAGAAATGCTTCACTATCGAAACACTCCATTTAAAGTAGACCTTCATTGGAAATATCGAAGAATTTCCAGGAGAAAGGTGTCATGTTTTATTTGAGTTTCTGCAGAAACTCAATTAAATACCGACGGGGTAGATATAGTAGATATAGTAGATATAGGAGATATAGGAGATATTGGGTACGTGTGAGGCTGCCGAGAAATGAAATCATCCACACCCACACCCTTTCTTAACATCTCAGTTAAGTGTGAAGTGAGAAAGCTCAATTTTTTGGAGCTCACAGAGTCTGAGATCCGTTACTCAAACAAAAAAATTAATGAATCTACAAAATTGACTTCAAAGTTCAAGGTAACTCAAGTTTTGAAGAGATTGTTCTAAACCTTCCTAAAGGAAAAATCTGTTCGCTGAAGTTCCCAACAGAAATTACTTTGGATAATATCTTTAATATGTGGCATTGGTATTGATTAGTTTTCTCCAGTGCCGAATTCTGAGTGAAGAAAACTATACTGCTAGCTATTTGTTTTCTGGAGTTACTCAACTTCCTATCTTAAAAAGGGCAATAAATGCAATTCAATTTTAAGTATCTACTCTTTTCTCTGAAATAAGATTTAAGAAACGTGAAAAATGAAAAAGTATTCGGATCGTGGTATATTACTAAGAAAGTCGGGCAATTTATCTCCATTAATAGCTCACTTTTCTATGAATTGAAAAGGGAGGTAAACAAAAAGAAATCAAGATCTCAGATGAAAACTCGATGGAAAATCAAATATTTTGGTTTTCTCTATTTTATATCGATCATTTATCTTTTCATCCTGCATGTGTAAAATATGAATAAAAAGGATGCTTAAAAGCTACAAAAAAATGATAGATGTCTTTAAAAAAGTTGTTAGCATAATGGCTACAGAATTAAAATCAGAAGCAGGATGAAATTGTTGCTTCAAATTCTCGAAAAGCGAGCCATTTTATGTATATTTGAGATAATTTTTCATCATTTCTTACTTCACAGGATAGAACTTCATAAAGGAAATGCTGTATCTCATTTTCAATTAAATTTTAGTTGAAAATGATCTCCAATAATCATTTGAAGCCGTCGGCCACGTTTTGTAATGCTCTCTGAAACCTGAAGCTCGCTGTAATTGATGGTTCGTTAATTAATTAATTAGACAATTATTAGTTAATTAGCAAAATTATATGATTTTGATGGTCTGTGGGGGGGGGTGTCTAAATTTCTATTGTATATACTTCAAATCCCGTTTTAGATCATAATCCTAAATATTGGTCGATGTCAATAGAAGGCACTCAATTTTATCAAGAACACACTCTCATTTAAAATCTTATGTATGATTGATATTTCTAACAAACCCATCAGTACGAATCTACTCAGGATCACCATGAAGCCATAGAGAGACAACTAAGAAAATATAGAAGGCCGTGTCTGGTCAAAGGAATCGAATAAGAGATAATCAAATGTAGCCTAGAAAGTGATCAGTGTGAAGGATGAGAAAGAAAATCGAGAAATAATCAGGAAATAATTGGAAAATATTCACCATTTGTCTGTTAAGGCTTCACGTGTTAAACACATCATATACATATGAAAGCTTTTAAAACCTATTGCTTAGCTCATAGTATAGCTTTCCTTTCCTTAGGAAAAGAAAGTTCAAAATTTTACTTTTCTTTCGGAAAGTAAAGAGAAAGTGCCACCCCTGTTCTCGATCCCAAAAAACGCACTTCAATATTATTCAATTCTGATAGCAGATTCGAATTCCCCGACCCCGATTTGCTTTCGTCAACCTTTATACTATTCGCTTATTTTCTCTAAAATTCCTTTTGCTGCTAAGTTATTGAAGGAATCGTTTTTCCGTTACTCCGCTACTAAGTAACTTGTACTCCACCCGTACTTCACTCTACTCTAGCAGTACTCCAGCAGTACACCAGTCGTACTCCAGTCTACTCCAGTCGTACTCCGCAGTACTCCAAATTTTTTTTGTAGTAGATGGAGTATCGCCTTTTCCCCCTTGGTTAAAGTACTGTAACACATCTCTATATCAAGCTTTAATTGCCTAAACAGTTCTCAAGAACCCTTACAAAATGATATTTGAATACAATCGAGTATGCTGAGCTACTTCGCCTTTTCTTTTCACCCTTGAGTTTATAAGACATAGGATTTCAACGTATAATTAGACTTTTAAGAGATTTTTGAATGGAGAACTGGCACTTGTATTAGTTCCAAGTTTGTTTGAAAAGAATCGAGTCGACTGAAAAAATCATTTTTTCAAGAAGTGGAATAAAAGACTGAATAAAAGCGCTCAATTGCACACACAGAAAGATAAAAGTACAATTACTGTCTCATTGAGAAATATTCAGATCCCATTTGTCATCAAATTGTTACGTCCTCTATTACTCTCTATGATTTTTCACTCTCAAGTTTCCTTCTCATAAATCTCACAATTTCATATGTATGTATCGTGCACTAATTTCTGTTTATTGTGGCTAAATGTAAAGTTACCTATATGCCGTTTTATTGGCATAGCAAAATATGCATGGCTTTTTTCTGTCACAGGGACGAAGTTCGTTCATGAAGAAGAAGCATGAGTACTTGCCACACATTTCCTTAATCAAATAAAGCAACATTATACATATAAAAAGAAAAAGTATAATAGAAAGTGATCGGTTATGCAACCCAATTCCTAAAAAGGAGACCAGTTTGAAGAACCGGAAGGTGACACAGTTCATCTTATCATAATATGACGAGACAAAACATATTAATATAGGCACTGTGTACTGCTCAGTGCATAGGAAAATTTTCCTGGCGCATCTCTGGACACGATAATTGTGTAAGACTGGAAAAATCACTATTAAAAACAATAGCAACCACTTGAGGTCGTGTCAAGTACTTATCGACATTACAGTATTTGCATTGCTAACTAATTCTTGTATATTGGGATAAAATAAGAGCTTTTCATTGAATCTATAGAGTTTTTCATGAATCTCAATCAAGATTCAATGGATGTTCATGAGAAAAATTGCGGTATTTTAGTTTATCTGACGCTATTTAAGATCATTCTAGTCGTTAGAGTGCGTTTCCAAAGACATGTTATATTTATCATTAGGTCACCAATTGGTAGCGTACTATAAAAAATATTGATGAAACAGTGATAAAACTTTTCCCGAAGTACAGGGGTATTCCAGGTGTGAGACAATTCACTGGTCATAAAATCAACAATGGGCTATTATAAAAAGTTAGAGCTCAAAATTGATCATTAGATGGATGAAGTTGGCTTTAAATCTTCCCAAATTTTAGTTATATGATGTGATACCTGTCAAGGCATACCCAAGGCAGCTTCAGGTTGACTCCAAGTTGACTCCAGGTTGACTTTACGCTGACTCCAACTTGACTCCAACTTGACTCCAACCTGACTCCAACCTGACTTCAGGCTGACTTCAGGCTGCCTCAAAAATGTTTTTGGAGTCAAGTGAGTCACGCTTTTCCCCCTTGATTACTAGCCATTGTAGAACGATTTTTGTTTACAAAAGAAATAATGTTAACCGAACAGTACGTACTTCAGGATATGTGACAAGTAAAACATTTCGACTTTCACGTCATTTTCTTCGAACATACTCATCACAAAACGCTTTTTTTATTTCGACTCATTTCTTTCTGATTAAATAATACTACTTGCTGAAAACAAAACAACGAATTCTATGGGCCCACCACCCTTACTGAGAGCGATTCAGAGTGTAGCTGTGAGTGTGGCTTTAAAGAATCCGTAACCTCATCCTACTTTTCATAGTAAAAGAATTGGAATATATGAGCTTTCTTAGTCCCATGGGATGGATCAATCCTAAAACGAATTCCGTCGTACGCATTTTCGTGAAATAATTTTTAGATGATGTGAAACCCATGGAACTGAGAGTATGGAACTATCTCATGTCACATGGAGCCCTAGTGGATATTCTCTTCATTTTTCCTGATTACGAACCATACCCAACTTCACACCCGCACCCATACCGACACCGTTAAAATGCCTTGTCGATGAGATTCGGGTTTATAACCCATTCTACTATAAAAAGTAGAATGTATCCCAAAATTATTTTTCTAGACTTAAACTTTTTCTTTGTTCGAGATATTTATTTTTTATTTTTCTTAATTTTTTAAGGTTTCATAATTTTGTTTACCTTTTAATATTTACTAAGTTTTTACTTTTTTATTAAACCTTTTTCAATGATTTCTTGATCATTTTTTAATAATGATTTTGTATTTTTTATTGGTGATTTAAAAAACCCTTTTTTTAAACTTGAATAAGGTTTTTAATTTTTAATGAAATTTTTTAATTTGTATTTGAAAATGTTTTATATTCTTTAGTGAAAAATATTTTTTGGCCTACAATAAAATATGAATAAAATACAAATTTCATCAAAATCATCTCTTGTAGTAATTGCGGCGCACCTGCACTGTAACTGCTCCGCCGTGTGATCGAAATCAAACACATATCTATATACTCCAAAATAAATGAATCGATAAATAACCACGATGATATTAATGTAGCATGAACACCCGTATTACACAAAAAAAAAGGACAGATAAAAAGCAAAATCCAATCTCGTCAAGAAAATTACAATAAATAATAATAAAGATACAAAAAAAATACGACTTAATGAAAGACAAGACGCCGATAGTGATACGGAAAAGGATTTGTTCCCTATCTAGTTGTCACCATTACCGTCTTGTCTTCCGTATCGCTATGGAAGAATGACTAATACTAAAGAAAAGAAAAAGAAATTTTTTTTGTTGTTCTGATGCACATTTGTCTTGATTTTATGTCCGAAGAAGTATTTCATCGAGATACGAAACGTCACAATTTATAAATTTTTAATTAAATGAATTATTAATATCATATTAATTAATTGTAAAGCAATATAAAGAAGAGATTTAAAACATGTCCAATTATTTTCGATACAATAGAAAGTAGAAATGACGAACTTTCGAATGATGTAATCAGACTCAAAAAATATATTTCTTTCATCGAGAAATCCACTCAACAAGATAGGTGTCCTAGGGTGTCCGAATAATTTCTTGACATACTGTATGTAAACATAATGTGAATATTTTCTCATTCTTATACCAAACAAAAAAGAAGAAAAAAAAACGATAGAGAACATTAAAAGAATGAAATTGATGATAATAAAGGTACAGTGCCCTGGGGTAATTCGGATCACGACTTCAAAATTTTCATGTTGTTTTAGTTCCTTCTCCGTCATCCGACATTATTGAGAGATGAATTTTGTATCACTGATACTTCAAA
>OENT01003444.1:0-12439 GCA_900239685.1 Rotaria macrura | reverse complement strand
GCTGAGTATAAGGTAGTTCCTTTAAAAATGCGATGACATGACCGAGCTGAAAGTGTAGAAAATTTATTCTACTACGATTCTTAAATCTATACGAAGAGCATACGTTTAATGTTAGGATATGTATGAATTTCATGCTATCTTTCAAAGGATAGGGATCTATTTGAAAAGCTAAATCTGAAAAACAATATACTTTAATTGAGGTTGGAAAGAAAAAACGATCTATTCGTATGATTGATGTATGATTCTGGTATAAGGTTTTTTGAAAAAGTTTTATTTTGTACTATCTTTCTGGCAACTGATACAAAATCTTAAACAGATAGAAATGTATGTCACTGTCATGATTAGAGATGTAGCGAGACTGAAAATTCATTGACAAGCATGAAGATTTTTCTCTACAAAGAACCTACAAGACTGCAAGAGAATTTTATTCTCACTCATTCAGAATTCTTTCATCTAACGAGAAAAATACGAAATCAGACTAAACTTAATAGGAAATGATCAAGTTTCGGTCGTTCTCGATCAAATTTCCTAGTTTTTACTGAGATTGACCGAGTCTTGATCATTGCCTTTTATGATTAGTCTGATCTCGTATTTGTATCATTATATGAAAGAATTCTGAACAATTTAGAATAAAAATCTCGTATAGTCTCTGGATTTCTAGACAGGGCAAAAACTTAATCTTTGCCAGTGAAATTTTAGTCTCGGTACATCCCCAGTCATGCTAGGAAGGTTATGGAATGTTCCCGTACAGTGATATTCACTTATGTTATTTGAGATTATGCATTATAATAAACTTGCCCGAAGAAGTTACTTCACATTTGTTTTATAGAATAATTTCATATAATGGGAAAAACAATCCACAATGTCGAATGAAAATACGAGAGCGGATAATTTTTCTCCCGAAAAAACTTGAATGTCTCTTTTCAACAATAGTACATTTAGATGCAAAATCTACAAGGAACTTATTACGTAGGTAAAATTTGAAATGAAAATCTGACTAAAATTAGGATGAAAAGAAGCAATAAGACTATCAACAGAAAATTCAGAGATATTAAAACACATATCGAAACACAGATGTATCAAAACATAGAGTAATCACAGCAATGCTAAGTTGTTGATCAGATAGTAAAAAATTTTTTAACTCTTTTCATATTTCACAAGTACTGCAAAAATAAAATAGTGAGAGTGTAACATACTCTGTTGTTTTGGTACTGTGAAGCATATCACAATAATACCAATGATCATTGCCACGACTACGAAAGAGACAGCTCCAAGAACAGGCGGAAGAGCCGGTTGAAAAAATCTTATGCTAATCGACCAGTATAATTATTGTGATAGAAATAAAAGTGATTAAACTCACAAAAGTGTTGAGGTTGCAGGCGATGTGGTTGGATCACCAGTACCGTTTGTAGTTCTGATCCTATCGAACGATTCCTGGATCGAATCTGTACGTCTCTTTGATTTCATTGAGTAATGTCGATGGTGTCGTAAGTTTTCAATTGATTCGATAAAATAGTAGAACTAGAAATGAGAAAGTGAAACTTATACTCAAGAGTAATTCCTATTCAGAACACAAAGATCTCTATACGATACTGTGTGTATTAATAAAGCAGAGGTCAAACGGTATAACCGCTATTTTTTATTCTATTCCTCCCAAAATATCATTAGAAATATCCCATGGACAATTCTCCTCATTATAATAGTTTAGTTTCAATAGATATGCACGATTATCATCGATGTATAGTAGACGAACTCTGAACTCAATCAAGATAATTTGACTAAACAAAAAAACTGCGAATGAGATACAAATCTGCATCAATGGTTTTCAAAGTTGGCCTTTTCAATTAAATGTATATGTATATGCTTTCGATATCAGAATTATACGTGATGTCCTCAAGAAGACCCTCTTGAAGGATATGCTTATTATATTAGAAATAAGAACACACTTACTGTATAAGATACGAATATACACGCTGTAATTTATTTTTCGCTCCGTTAGTATTATGTTGTGTTAATAGTTAACAAAATTACATTTTTTTACATTTAATTATGCTCGTGTGAAGCAACGAAGCATGACATTTTGATGAGTTAGGTAGCTTGTTTCGTATGAGTGCCTCACTGGTGACTTTTACTTTATTTCAATTACGCTGATTCTATATTATTTGGCCTGTCTGTGCGTTGTGTGCTGTTATGATGAAAATGAGACAATGAGATTGAATATGATCTGCGTGTTAGAAAACGAAATTTTCTAGATCTTTTAAGGCTCTTAATCTGCAAGATAGAAACACACGCTTAGATTTTACCGTTTCCAACTTTTAGTAATTAATTTTTTAAACATTCTTCAAAATGTTTTTCTATTTAATTCTTATTTATGAACCTTTTTAGTAAAGCAATAATGAAATAGAGTTTTTATTGTAAAGCTATTGGGTACGGAATATTTTCGGTATTTGCATCTGGTACAAAAAACATATAAATTCTTCCAAGTTTCCACTCTTGAACAGGCAACATACATTTGACCATGAGAAAAGTAAGGACTTTCTAGATTGATAACAGCGAGTTTAAGTGATTTTCCTTGTGCCTTATTAATAGAAATCGCGAAAGCAAGACGAACCGGAAATTGAAGTCGCTTCAATAGAAACGGCATATCAGTAGGAGCTAAGGGTATTCATGGTATGAATACATCTTCACCCTTTGCGCACTCTGTTAAGATAGTTGCTTCCATAATATACGGCATTGAACTTTTCACAGCAAGTCTTGTGCCATTGCACAGCCTTGGTGGATCCAGATTCCTCAGAAGCATGATTGGAGACCCGATTTTTAGCAGTAAAGTGTGTGGCATCATTCCAGAAGGTTCAAGAGAATTGAGAAACTTTATTGGATACTGAAGTGCGTCATCGACATCGACTACAGTATCAATTGAATTGCACGATGTTACAATGCTATACATCATTGTTTACATAACAAATGACAAAAAAATCAAGTCATATTCATTCGAAAATGTGCCACATCTGTTTAAATAGTCATATCATGCAATACATTTTTATTATCATTACGTCATCGTTGTGGGTCAAGAAAAAGAACAAATGCGTTGTTTTTTGAGTCAGACAAAAACTGAACACACCATTGTTGTAAACCAAGAAAAGACTCGCATACATTTTCTTCTTTTAACTAAACACGAGAAACCTTCGATTTTCACATTTAGATCAAAAGATTATTAATACGAAATGATTAATTTTCGAAGCGTAACAGATTCGCTAAATTTCTAGAAAATTGACGAAAATTCCACCGTGATATGAATTGGGCGAAATTTCATCCAGTCACAGTCTCTGTATCCCTATCAATAGTAACAACCCTCTTAAAACCTTCCTCTGGGCTCAGGAAAGCCCTGTGGAAAGTTTGATAATGTTTGCTAATACAAAGTCATCTGGGTGAAACTTCATCCAAGTACCCCTCTATTACAGGGACTGAATGGATAACGAGCAAACCGACAAACAGACAAACATTCTTCTTTATATAGATAGATCGATGATGTAAACATTCCAATGACGATATAAAATATTATATATATATATGAGGAGGAATGTTATACATGGCATCATACACAACAAATGACAAAGAAACGAAGTCATATGTATTCAAGAATGTAATACAGCTGATTATTGAGTAAAATTGTATAAATAGTAGTATATATAGATATCGTTAATACATCATATTTTGAGTCATGAAAAAGAACAAAGACGTCATCTTTGTACGTAAGAAAAAATGCATACGTCATTATTGTAAATAAAATAAACACAAACACATTTCTTTATGTATATAGATGAGCGCTCAGACTGCCTTCGACCACCTTCGCTATCAACTATTTTAACCTTTTGGAATGCTGCAACCCTATTGGTCGGTTTCATCGATTGCCTGTAGCATGCGTAGGATTCGTTTTTCTTCGGAAAAAATACATGTCGACCCTTCCCTGGGTGCAAAGACCATTTCTGGAAAGTTTCATGGCATTTGATCGTACGGTCTTCAATTGCATAGCGAACAGACAAACAAACATTCTTCTTTATATATATAGATATATATAAGATTGTCACATTGTCAAAAATACGCAGGATGTGGATGTGTCTGACTATGTATAAATCCCCATATCCACACCTCACACTCCACCCGCACCCTAAACAATTCAATGAGATTAAATGAGTGGATGTCGGTGCGAGTATACGCCCGAGTTGTTCAGGAAACGACATTTTATCACTTCAACCAGAATACTTATTGTCCGAAACCACTGTTTATCACACATAAACGCCATTGAAACGTTATTATATTTTCTATCTGATCATTACCTACATAATAGCGTTTCGATGGAGTTGATGAAGATAATATTGTTGCTATTTTCTGCTCCGAAACGACGTTCATTTATGATAAACAGCAGTTTTTCACAATAACTATTCTGGCTTAAATGAGAAAATGCCATTTCTTGAACTACTTGGAGATATGATCACACTTACAGTCTCGAACTTTGAGGAAAGGAAATAAAACGATCGGGACATAAACAAGAAAAATCTATACACTATTGGCGAAACAGTACTTACGAATGTTCAGACAGATTTTGCAATGAATATTCGAAGGTTAGAGAGAAGAGTTCAGATAGGAAATGGAAACAATAAGAAACTCATTAGTTAATGGCTGATATTATGGCAGGTTTGTTAAAACCAGTGATAAATTATGGCATCTATTAACAGAAACCTGGACAAAAATAACTGTTAGTTTGAATGGTAGACGTGATATGCTCATATCATCTGTATCAAAAAATGAGGAAGTATTTGTTGCTGTTGGATATAATTATTACAAGAGGCGTACTGATCAGAAAGATCAGCCTGGTCATTCATATTATCCGTCAAATTGTTTTTCAAGAGCTATTCCCATTCACTTGATATTGAGACATATCATCCATAGTCATGGATATATATGTTCCCGTAAAATATGGAAGACACTATTGCTCCATGAGATGGCTAAAATCTCCCTCCGGCTGGTGCCCCTTCTGATGCAAAACTTTCCCCCAATTTTTGATAATACATCAGCGCATCATAGATGATGATACACTTTTCCAATTTATGAACGAGAACTTTTTTCTACTTAAAAAGAAAGCACATTAAAAAATCAACTATTGAAATACTACATATGACAAGACCATTTGTTCATCGAAATGTATACTTGACACATGGAAAATCTTCAATCTCGTTACCTTCGAGATCGTCGCATGTAATATTGAGAATGAACGAGCAGACATGTGATGGAATTTTTGTCTTTGTCAATCTCTCGTAAATCTCTGGAATTCTTCAAAAAGAACGAAAATATTACAAAAATGAACCATAACTGGATCGAACTATTTACTTTCGTTTCATGTCACCTGTTCTATTTGGCTTATTGATAAAAACCTGATAATAGATGACATATTGACGTATAACTATCGTAGTCGGAGATAGTTTGCATTCTTTCTAGAAATATTCAACATTTCGATAGAAGAGAAAATATTGTTGTCCTCTTAGCTGATTAATACTTTGAAGTAATCGATAAATTCTCCCAATGTCATGTCACCTTGCACTTCGAATCGATCCCATAAGGTGAATTCGTGCCCGAGATACTATGAAAATAAAGTTCTTTAAAATTTATCCAGAAGATAGGTGATTCATACCTGTTGTCGTTTTGCTAGCGTCGGCTCGAAACGTATGAGCAATGGTAAAGCCAAATTAACACTAGAATTTCTGAAATATTCACTATTATGATGTCCTTGAACTAGTTTGTACACTTCAAGAGACATAAGTCCAGCAACTAAAGCAGTTGTAGTCACCATTGCTGGAATGATCTTGCCAGCTATGCGCTGCACTTCACTTCGTTCAGCAATTTCAATTTCATAATTTTCAGCTCTTAAATTGGTCATGGCAACCATATAATCTAATTGAAAATTTGATTCATCTTCTATTTTCAAATGATGTGGTTGGATGTCAATATTAAGATATTCGTCTGATAGGAATGATAGAGCGGAAATTATTTCGCTCTTGGACTTGATATCATCCAATGATCTACTGCTTGTATTTGAAGCTTGTGTGGTAGAATGAAAATCGTTCTCATCGATCAAATCTGGTTGAAATTCGAACTTGGGTAATTGGATGCGATCAATGTGTCGAACAATCTCATGCCGATCGATCATTTTCGGAATACCATACATGTATGCCATCAAATTTGATGCTGCAAGAATAAAATCCACATGAATTTTATTGCTTGTATCAAATCGAAGTACACGTGGACAAATGAGATGTTCGATCCAAAATTGTTGACCTGTACTAATCACAAGATCACGAGGAAAATGGTGAAGTAATCGAGCAATACTATTGTGAAATAGTTCTCCGAATTGATGTCGTGCCTAAATGAAAGAATCAATAATCATATTGAAGCAGGATATTGAAACTTTCAGAACCAAAAGTTTTGAATGATAGAAGATGTTTGCTGACAGTTTCGAAAAATCTTCTGGCTAAACATCTAAAGCTCACTATATGAATTATTGGAGGGCAAGGCAACAGCATATTTCAGTTTCGTCTTACAAATATAATTTCTAGTGGATTCGTAAGAATCGATTATTTTGATTCATCTTAAAATCTTTCTTAAATCGCTAAACTGGCGGTAATACTAAAACACATGAAACAATTGTAGAAAACGAATATATGTGCTTCTGCCTTCAACCTTGCATCCTTAGCGACTCGAAGATTATTACTAATTTGGTGCTCGTTGCCTACAACATTTTCTCTTAAAACTACATCGCTCAGTTCTGAAATGTACTTTGAAAAGTGATCTGATGTGTGCGACTCGACTAAGATCACGAAGAGTTCTAATTTAGTTCTCGTATAGTTTCTAAAAAAACACTAAACTTCAACGGGTGGTGATTAGATAATGACTTACTCCTGAATTCACGGTTTTATTTAGAAAAAAAGGTCCAAAAGATTGTTCCACAGTTAATGGATATCGTTTCTGTAACTTCTGCCCGTAAAAACGACTCACTAGAATATTCCGGAGATTAATCGAAACAAGCAATTCTGATCATACTCAATGCACACAAGACAACAGTATGTGCTCTATTGTTAATGGTATTGATAAAACACGATTTCTGCATGACAATAGAATGAACATTTTGACGACAAACCTACTGTCGAGACTGAAATCTTTGACATAAACGGATGACTTTCAAACGTGACAAATTATACAATCATGGCTTACCCATTTGATACAATCGGCAAATATTTTTGGACGATCTGCTCCAAGCATTTGTTTCACATGATCGATCTTTGACTTGACGTAACTTGTCGAATGTACATGCGCAATGTGTTCAACAAATGCTTCCCGATTAAATATATATTTTCTTGCTTCTTCTGGCCTTTCTGTAAATAACTCAAGAAAATTGAGGTATGCCCATTGGATCGTATGTTCGACTCTATTGGGAAAGTTGCGTATTAAGTCGATCGGTACTGATGGTTCAGGTGGATCATTCGTTGAAGAATAGGATTCGGTGAGGAAAGGTACAACAACTTGAACATTAGCCTTGATGCCCAATATACCTGACTCGATCAACGGCTTACGATAGTATACACAGCGCTCGTCAATATATTTCCCTAGAAAGATTCGATGCAGTTCATACTTATCTAGCTCGTTACCAACGACTTACGTGCTGTAACATTATCGAGAGCACTAACAATCCCATCGAGTTGTTCGAAAAATGTATCATTGTAAATATGTTCAGTCTCAAGTTCGACGCCATCAACAAACTCATGAATATTCATATTTGGATTCATGGATTTTACGACTTGTGCTGCCACGCTCGATTTCATGTCCTAAAAATGGAGATGAAAAAAAGGTTCTTTTTGTTGAAGAGAAGATCAACAACATACGCCGATGTTCGACGCACGAAAGAGAAAATGCCGATTGAGATTTGATTTTTCGATCGAATCCATATCGGCAACGAACACAGCACCATCCTTCTCACATCCAATGCCCATCATACAAAAATTCTTCAATATTTCACAGCCAACTGCACCACAACCCACCTAGGTATAGGAAAACAAAATCGCATATCACACGTTCCGCATTTGTAAAAGTCAAAATTTTACCAAAAAATATTTAAGTTTACCAAGACGATCTTGAAGGTCTTTACCAAAGATGATTTCTTGCGAATGATAGCGAGACATTTTTTTGACTTGATCTGATAAACATTCGTATTGGAGTGGAACGATCCATTCGGACGATAGTGTCTCATTTTGGCTTATTGGCATCGCTGCCAGTTGGCATACATTTTCAGGTAAGCATTCAATCGCATCGAAATAAAAGAATTGTTGGATTGGAGTGAATTTTCCAGTGATTGCCTAAAGATGAGAAACAAAACTCAACGGTATAAGAGAAATATATGGTATCGAAAACACGGCGCTTTATTAAATATCAAATTTTAGATGTAAAATTACAATAAGTACAACAAATGCTTCAAAGACGTTCAGAATTCAAGCTCACTTCAAGCTTGTTTAATTCCGTACCGGAATAGCAAATGTTGGAGAGTAACGGTATACTCGATGTTTCTATTTAAGTTCTGCCAAAATTCAGCTTCTAGAAGTAATGTTGGATTCTATCTGGATGATGCCAAGCAAACACAACCTCTTGTTTACAGGTTTAGAAAACGCGAAAGTATAGTCTTGCAGTAGAATAGATATCAAACATTGAAGTATGTACAATGGGAATCATCATAGACCTACTTTAACGATTTCTTGGGCGGCAATGCTACCGATGATTGATTGCATTGGGCATAAATCACCGGTACAAGTNTAGAATTTCTCAGCATCGACCTTTATTGACAAAACAGTCAAAACAGGAATTGAAGACAAATACCTTACATCATCCCATGGTTTTGGATCGCTATTATATTGTTGTTTGTATGCGGATAAACCTTGAAAAGCCAAGTGAAGATTAGGTGACATCGTCATCTTGTTAAAGTCATAAATGGATAGTTCTGGTTTGATCAATGCATCAGCAAACGATTTCTATTGATATATTTTGTTTTTGTAAAAGTTGAGTAATACTATCAAGATATTCAAAACACGAACGCTTACGAAATGCAGTACTTGAGACTTCTTGACTTCGATCACTTTTCCTCCCCTTTCATATGAACCAAATTTTGTTGTGTCACCTATTGCGAACTTGAATCGGTCTAATAAGAACAGAGAACAATCTCCGTCGATATTTTCGAGTTTATATACGACAAAGAATATCTACCTAAGACAGTTATCTGAAATTCTTTTCCATTCACTTCGCTCATACCTTTGACTCCTGAGAACGTTACATATGATCCATTACTAAGTCCATGTCGCGTCTCGATCCCGATGGAGACGATACCTTTCTCGTCCTACAAAGAATATACAGGCTCACAATAGAATATTGATGACAAATGAGATTTGTCAAACATACGTGACTAATATCGGTCACAATGTACGCCTGTGACTTTTCTCCATCAGTATCGAACACTTGAAAATTGTCGCCGAAATCACAAAAAATTTGTCTGTAATATTCATTATACAATTAGAGATTAAAAAATTACTTAATATGATTCTTAAAATCATTTTCGAAGCTATATTTCGATTTTCAAGAAGCAGAGAATAGGGCAAGTAAACTCTTCGAGCTGGAATAGGCACGCATGCCTAGTGCATATACGTATTGCTGGGTTTTTCTGGTCTTATTTGATATTTAATACAAAGCATAGGTTCGAAGTGCGACTTACATTTATATACGTGAAAGACTTACATTCGGTTGAAACGTGCTAAATCTTTGATATTGTACTAAGAGCCAAATTTCGAATAGAAATTCTAAAACTGCGGAGTTTTCCCTATTATATATTTCCCTTCTCACAATGCAAATAAATCTAATTATTTACATAAATTAATATTGCCTGATTTTTTACATGACTCGAGAATGCAGTCAGTTATGAATAAGAGATTCTCGTCAAAGTATTATCTTTTTCAGGATGAAGCTCCAAAATAACTTACGAACTGAAAATGTCTGAGTCACACGAGAATCACACGTACCCAAATAAACCCTTGGTAGTAGCAATCAAAAACTTGATCTGATGTTTATGACAATAATCACCAATTGAGATCTGTTCATTATGCATGGCATCAGTAAGTACGACAACCTATGTCAATGCACAAATATCCGATAAAAAGAACCGTTCATGTGTGAGTATGAAAATGACGCACATCGACATTGCTCAATTGAATGAAAGATTCACTCAGTAGTTCTGATGAATAGGTGACATGAACACAGTTGTTCAATTCGGCTAGTTTGGCATGAGCGACTTTGGCTCGATTGTACCCAATATCAGCTTCTGTAAAATAGTACTATTTTTAAGGGAAAAAATTAGATTTTCTCTATAAAACAATTAAAATATTTGAAATACCTGTGATGAAAGATCAGTGTAGCTAACATTGTGATGATCTTGAATGAGAACCGATTGAACACCACATAAAATAATATTTTTGGCTATTTCAACGCCGAGACCGCGCACTCCTGAGACGAGTACACGTGCATTGATTAGTCGAAGCATCGCTTCTTTTCCTATTACATATCTTCAGAAGGAAAATTATTTTGACTGTTTATTCTCTAATAATATTTTGGATGATGCAATCAAGAGTAGAAAATGACTTACAATTGTCGAGAATAGAATCCTTCGTCAATATCAGACATGGTAGTAGATAATTCTTGTTCTTCAGTGTTTGTCGTTTTCAACCTATTAAGAGTATGATAATCACAGGATTGCTGAATGTGTTTGAAAAGAGTTTTAAACGAAGCTCATATACTTATGATACGCAATTTCATCGTGTGACAACCAAAACACCTAACTTCTTAAACATGCTTTATTTTTACTCACATTGTATTGGATTGCTTTTTGTTGAGCAAGTACCATTCACAAGGCGAAATGGCGAATGAAAGGGGAAGAATGAGAAAGGAGAAGATGTATTTACATTTTTATACCTGAATCGAGCATCGACGTTGCTTTATTGCTTCGTCGTGTACAGAACTATTTCATAGAGGCCGCAAAATCAGTTACAATAACGATTGATAAGAACACACAAGGTTACCAATCTGATGCTATGCTCGATTATGTATGAATCAATAAATTAGAGTCCTCGTGTTTTTCTGTTGATGACTCATGAGTACATTAACGCCCGTGAGTCATTTCTGCCGGTTTATGTAATTGTCAGATTTGATTTCCAGTTGCTTGATTGAATTACCTTTTGAACATTTTTTATTGATAAAATAAAAAGAACGAGTACAATCATGGATTGAAAAACAGTAGCAAACTATCCAACAAGATATAACGTGGCAATATAATACAAAATATAATATAAATTAAGAGATGCAAGACAAGTTTTACAATTATATGTAAAAATAGTTAGGGTAAGTATAATTTTCGTCTTGAGAAAAAGAAAAACTATATTTAATCTATCATCAAGTATATCCTCATTTGAATCATATAATTGAAAATATGCATTGAATTCAAACTGTTTGTTTGGGACATAAGACAAAGCTAGTTGGCGACTTGCAAACAATACATCAAGTAAAAGAAGAAATGTTTACAAAATTGAGGAAGTATTTGGTTAGCACTAATGTGACAGAAACGTGCGTCAACTTTGTATTAACTTGCAAAGACGAGACAACGGGAATAGAACAATTGTTAACAGATACTGTATCAATATAATACGTACATGCAAATAACGAAGAATGGTTTCAATTATCTGTTAAACGAGTATGTATTATAATGACTTGTAATGCGAATATGAGTACAGTTGAAGACACATCTCAGATCGAGGTTTACAAATCTCATATACCGACCGTATCCAGTTGTGTATTACATGGCTCAGTATTACAATCATAAATATTCGTGTCGTAAAAGACTAATATTTCAATATACGAGAAAAAGTACGATCCTTTACGATTTTCGTACACAAACGCAGTATTTCTTTGTGAACACGATCGCATTACATAGTATATGAACTTCGTAAACTTCGACCTTGGAGGAAAAGCATATTATTCGCGTTTTGTCTTGAAAAGTATTTTGTGATCTAAGCCAGTCATCCATTCGTTCTAGAACACAGTAAAATTGAACATGGGCATAATTAATGCATTAGATATCGTATGAGATTAATGTCAAATAGTATTTCTTTCGATCATGCATAGTAAGAGTGAAGCAGAGCTCGAAACAAGTTTGTTTTTTGTCAACCAGGTCTACCTCTTGGTACTTATGCACTATTTTCTACATAATAATACTAGGATAATTATTCGATGCAAGGTATCAACAATGCAAAATTAAAGCAAATTTTATTTTCAATTTTCTCGCATATGATTGGGATCAGAT
>OENT01003443.1:0-12445 GCA_900239685.1 Rotaria macrura | reverse complement strand
ACCTAATGTCTACGAAACTTCAAATGGTTTCGATTTCGTTGCAAAAATCGGAACCCTTTAGGGTTTCGTGTGGCACCTTTTTTTCTTTCAGTGTGATTGGATCGGTTCATGTTGTTTACGAACCGAACCGAATCGAACTGGAAAAATTTCAAAGCGAACCGAAGCGAACCGATTAAAAGATTTACAAATGTTTGTCGATTTCTGCTCTTTTTTCAAAGATATTCTTTTATAAAAATTTATTGACGACATGATTATAATACTTTCGATAGTTCTAAGAGTGACTTAGAAAGCTGAGCTGCAGAAGATTTCTAAAGTATAACTATTTCCTCTTTTATGTTAGAAATATTTTTCAACCGGAAAAGACTACAGTGTACTATTAGTGGATAGCCTATTTCTTTCGAAATGAAGAACGAATCATTAGATTTTTTTTCATCGGTCAGTATAAAGAGTAGAATTCATTTCAGCTAGCAGGTCATTGTTCATTGAAGGAAGTTGTTTGAAAATGCCATGTAACCTAAGTTTGAGAAATAATATAAGTATGTTACGCTTTCCAGGTTTTTTTCTTTAGTTTTTTAGTATATCGTTTCAGATTGACGAAGCACTTGAAAATAGTAACCTAATGATGATGGGAAATACATCTATTACAAAGGAAACAGTTGTCCTTCAAAATATAACGATTTTGTCAAAATTCTAAATTTTAATTCGTTTTTTACAGCTTGAGAAATAATAATCACTATGACTGTCTAAATTTGAAAGGTCTGAAAATCTCAGTAAAGTTGTCCATTTTGAAATATTAGTTAGATACTTTTTCCTAACTTTTTTGCTGTATATTAAAGATTATTTTAAAATTCAAAACAGAGAGATATTTATTTGGGAATTAAAAAGTAATACAAATTGATAATCAATTAATATTATATATATATATATATAAGTACTTCCTGCTAAAATATTGTCTGTAAAAGTGTATACTGAGCGATTAACAGAAATATTACTCATGAGTCATGACCGAAGGTTTTTGAAACAGTTGGTTCAATCATAAGAATGTTATATACTTTATTCGAAGTAAACCATCTCATCAATCATTTTATTTATGTTATTCTAAAATATTGTAAAGCTTTCGATCTTGTTCAAAAAGTCATTATCAGCACTAATTTTGCATGAAAGAGAATTACACATAATACATAAAACGATGTCTATTCTTATTTTTATTTTTCGTTCTGTTATGAACATTGCACCGAGGAAACGAATTTCTCCCATTCGTTGTGCAATGTGCAGAGCAGAAAGAAAGATAAAAAATTCTTCTATATATTATGTAATTTTCTTTAGTCTAAATTAAGTGTTGATAACGATGACCTTTCCAATGCGGTCGGCAGCCTCACAATATTGTTGAATAAAATAAATAAAATGCATGATGGATTAGTTAACCTTGCAATTAGTATATTCATTTATATATCATCAGATAATATAGATATACTTTGCTCATTCACTTTTAGTCGACAGGTTAACAAACGTATGAGAATATGTTTCTAAAAGAAATCGGTTTCGAATACGTGGAACCGAACCGACTTCGGTTCTGTTCGATTCGATTCGATTCCGCTCGGTTAGAAACCGAACCGATCCCATCACTGGAAGTTATCAATCTGAAAACGCATTAAGTTATTTTTAACGTAACTTAGCGAGTTACTTAGTCACTCTGGATTATTTCTAGCAAAAGCACATCTCTGAAATTTCGTAATAATCAATTTTAGCTCTTTTGCGCGGTTAAAAAAGATATAAAACAGGTTTTTCAGCAAATTAATAAATTTCCACTGATTTTTGAATATAATAAACAGTCGTAAGAACGAAACTTGTTTTCTCGCTTATTTTAATAAGAAAGCAAAGAAACGAAGGCAAAGATGTGTTTTTTGAAAAAAAAACAAGCATATAAATCACAAAAACTACTTATGCTGCTGATGTTCTGAAATATAATATTTAGTGGTAGTCTCAGATATTGAACTTAGAAGCGAGATATTATTAAAATTAATTCTTTCCTCGTTATTTGATAAAGTAATATCATTATCAGATTCATAAATAACATAAATTGACTTGTTTATCCCAGATAAATCTTAATTGATTCGCTCACATTCTTGCATTAAATTAAACGAAATTAGACATTGACAACATTTTTAGCTTCAACAGACATGAGCGGTCGTTGGCTTTGGCTATGGAAGCATCATTCTTTGTCGAAATTACAAAACCATTTAGGTTCATACGCCATATCAGCATCTTATGTGTCATTTTGCTTCAAAAAATTATATTAAAGATTTTCCAATAATTAAATACAAATGATATACATGTACATAGACATATCTATAGCACAGCTAATATTTTATAGCGCACAATAGCTAAATTACTTTTAAGTTTTAGTTCTTTTCATCTTTCACTGCAATTATTGTTCATTTATATCCATATAAATATAAGTATAAATAAAGTAAAACGAAAAAAAAAGACATATAGCAATCAAAAGATAAAAACGCTACCATACATAACAGATACAAGAAACAACATTAGAAATGAATATGAGTATATAGAAATCGAAAATATTACGAAATTCATTATCAACAAATACAATATCTGTAACTACTATAATAAAAAGTTTTAATAATTTTTATCTGTAGCAGTATTGCTGTTGTCCGGTGTTGGTGAATTACTGGTGATTTATATTTCACTTTATTGTTTCTAATCCTGTCTCTGTTGACTCTTTGCGCTGCAAAATACGTTTTTAATGCTTTCATTGATTTTACCTTCGGGCAGCCATTCCATCTCATATAAAAGTTGGATATAATCTGAGATGTGAATATGCAGTAGAACATAGCACAAGGGAAAACGATTAACATTAATAGTATGTCTGAACTTGTCGTCGATATAATCTAGTCTAAAATTTTTAGGAAAATTTGGGGAATAAAAAGTACTTACTATAACTCTAGCTGTTTTTGTACAATTTTCTTTTTGGATTCGAATCATTTGCTGTTATTTCCGTATTTAAATCTTTACAAAAACCAGCTAAGTTTTCGTCTTAGTTTTTTTTCTTAATTCAATATTACATGAAAATATTTCTGCTATACCTGTGAAATATCTAATAACATGAGTATTAGCTTGATGAACTATTAGAAAGGAACAAGAATAATTTATTGAAAGTAAACATCGTTTAGGATAAGAAAATGTGCACTGTTTCCTTTAATGCATTATAAGTAGAAAGTAACTATATTCAGTAAAATCTAACTGATGGTGACGGCAGGAAAACAAGAAAAAAGATTTGAAATTTGATCCACAACATTTTTAAAAACTCTTCTTGTATCCAGCGGCTAAAAATATATTTCCAACCGAGAAGAAGAATACATACGCATCCATTCATTTTTGTACATCTTCACCTTTCTGAATCGACTATTTTCGGCTTGAAGTTCATCTAAAATTGAAGGTAGAAAGAGTACATTCCTTTTTATTTCGGATGTTCGGTTTTATCGATTTACATTGACAACGTCGAAACAAAAAATGTCGCAGAAAAATTACTTAGAAAAAAGTTGAAAGAAAAAGAGTCGATTATGTTAAATCTCGAAACTTCTGAGATGTCGTTATCGAGCAACATTGATTTTCTTCCCTATCGTATTTCTTGTGTTATTTTTCGCATTTTCTTTGATAGTTTTGTTGGTTAGCTAATACTTTTCCTCTAATTGGTCACTGCAAGAGTGAACATTCTTGAATATCGAATAGACACAGAATACAAAGATAATGAAGAAAAACCGACGTACTACAAATGACTACTGATGCTAAACGTCGACCAATTTCAAGTTCTACCAATGGTATTCGAAAGCATTTCAATACTCGTATAACGCATTACAGTAACAATGAAATTGACGTTGAGCAATTTTTGCATAACTTATAGTTGTTCATCGCGAAGAAAAACATAAACTTTATATTAATTCCATACATCCGAACCTATTGAAAACGATTCATTTCTTAAATATTTATTTGCCATTCTCAATAAACGTATTTTTTCCTTTTTTCCAATAAAAATAAATAAATATTATACATCTTTCATCTAACTACATTTTTCACTGATTTGGCATTTCTTTTATTCGATCTCTTTTTTCCGATTTTATTTCCTTCGATAGTTTTTCTTTCGCCATTTTCAATCCATACCCTTTTATCATCGTAACTACTACGCTTGTTTGCATGTGAACTATCAGTATTTTCTAAATGCTTTCCCAAAAACCAAGACGATATATCATTTTAAAAGAAAAACTTTACTACCTTTACCTTGAATAGATTTTGTATTTAAAGATGTTATATTCGCGTTGGATGTTTTACTTTTACCTTGAATCTCCATAACACTGATCTGGGCTTCTTGTTCTATATCTAGAATAACACCATTACTTAGAGTACAGAAATTTCAAAGAGTTCAGAATTAATAAAATCTTACTAATTTCTTCTTCTGAATCAATATGTATAAATCTACCATTTGATTATAATGAATTATTATCCTTCTAATCTGATACGTTTTTATTAGGTGAAAAATCTTCTGGCTCATCTTCATATTCATCTTTGGTGAAACACGACCTGAAAGGAGTGTTGAAGTGTTTAGGGTAGAAATTTTGCACCCCACCTCCTCCTCCCCAGACCGTCACCAACAGTTGATTATCCCGTCAGATGCCGTTACCGACAGGGTTGAAGACGGTTGCAGAAGTAATAGAGGACCTCTAAGGTGGTCACTGAATGCCACCAATCTTTGTTCTAGGATCAGTGAATATATGTTACTAATTTCTGATGAGAATATTTAGCTGCTTCTTTATTGCAGCTCCAGTGGCTCAGTGAGAAATGATGAATAAATGGCTAGCAAGTTTCATGGAAGAAAGCAAGATTTCAGTGACTGTTGAAAGCAGTTACATCATTTTTCACATTTTTAGTGCCGTGAGGGATAGCGCTAACAGCTTTTGCTTCTTAAGAGACTCCCGTCCCCTCAGAAAATCAATTTCTTTCCAGAAAACTCGATTATGAGAGAAGCACATAATTTGGAAGTCCAAAGTGTCCTCTTTCAGATTCTGTACGATTTATTGCTCTTTGAATGGTTTGAGCTGTTGCAATGTCGGTTTTCTGGAAGCAATAGTTGATGTATTAGAGTTTTTCAACAAAATCGTTTAGTTACGGTGATGTGACAGTAATCAATACGCTTGTAAACAGTTGTTTATGAGAAGTGTATATACTTTCTATACTTTTCCATTAATTAGAGCAATATGGTGGGTTTCAGAGTTAGAGATTTCTAACTCTTCTCTACAAAAAATAGAGTTTTGAGCGATTTTCAATAATAGTTTACATTCAGTTTTGCTCATTCCAAACTTACACACGTTATTTTTTATTGCGCATCCTCCGAACATAGTTTTAAGGTAATTTCTCAGATAGTAAGAGAAAAAAACAACATTCCACTGTTTATCGATTAGTTCTTTCTTGATGCTGACCCATTGTTAGTAGCTAAACACAGGATTATTGCAATACTTTGTACTAAAATAATTTTTCGACCAAAATTGACCAAAATGAAACTACTCTAGTAAGGGTGATATCAAATTCTCACCACCATCTCTACCATCAGCAGTGTAGTCGTTTCTGCTCAGAGTCCTGTTTACATGACGAAATTGAACGATAGTGATCATGACGGTCATAGTGAAAATAAAAATTGTTTTATATTTTTATTTAACTATGCCAGTTAAAAAGAAAATTTTACGCTGATTTCAGTTATATAAAACACTGACTACTTTTGTCTTATTCACATGCATTCACACATCTCACAAACTTGTTTATTCGTTTTCTCGAAATCACTTTTTTGGATCTCCTGGTATCGATTTTTCTGACCGTAGAAGAGGTAGCGAGTGACGGATTTTTTTTTAACAAAAGAAGAGATCTATCTCTGAAAATGTATGTAGCGTTATTTGTCGAAATTCGATTTCCTTCTCAAGATAATTGCATAACACCAATGTCAAAAAGCGCTTAATTTCGAGATATTGGGGGAAAATGTCTCGGAAATCCGAGCACAATCGAATTTCAAAAAAGCATTATATACATTTTTAGGCGTTGGACTTCCCTTCTATTTAAAAAAAACGCTACCTCTGTATCTCTCCGACAGTCCGATAAATCGGTACCTCACGGAGACCTCCACTTTAAGTACCACTTTGTCAAAAACTTGTTAATACAAAAATCTTATGAGACGAAAAATTGCAAGAAATCAAGTTAACCAGAAACACATATTTTACTGAAAGTTTTAGTAAAATCGGCTGAGGGATAAGGAAAAACGATTCTTGTGGGAAGGAGGAGGCCCCTTAAATGTTTGATGGGTCATTTTGTCGTTTTTGATATCAAAAACTTCTCTTGTTATTCAAACAAATAATTTTCTAAGAAGGACAAATTAGCTATGTAGTCAAAAACAGTTCCAGGAATAACTCTCTCCTTTTTTGGTATCTTTTAAATCACATGATAGAATCAAGACTTCACTTGGGTTTAATCAGCAGCCATTACTAACTGATTTTTTTTTAATTACGCTGAATTTTATTCGTGACATCCATACATATTTTTGGGAGATTTTATTACTAACTGATGCCACTCAGCAACAATAAAAATACATTTTCCAGGCGTAACAAGCAAGCTTCGAACTTTTGTTGTTTTCAGCCATAGTGTATAGTATAATTTAATACAAACTATCTAGCAGTAAGTTACCTATAATTGTAAATTACAAAATATTCATTGCATTGAAATGGCTTAATCTTTATTTTTACAAGAAATAATAGTGAGTACATACTTAGTCAACAGTGTATAATGACTCTTTCATAAGAACATAAAAATTCACTTTCTTTCAGTGTGTTTAACAACTGCGGAATTGATTTACAGAAAGACACATGGTGATTCAATAACGATTAGCACTATTACTGTATTGAATGAATTCTTAGTAGACATCCGTTTTTGTTTATTCTAATAATGTGAGATAGAAAGAAAGGCTATCATTGTAAGATGGAGCAACAACAATTTTTAATGTGCAACATAGAATTCATAATCTAGAAAACTTCCAAAGAATACAATTTACCATAACCCACATCCATCATATACGCCCGTAAACGACCGTATACTTATTACGTACGGCAAAAAACGGTGAACGTATTTTGTAGCCGTTTACTATTGCCACAAACGAAGTCTTGTGATGAATTACGCTCGTCGTAAACGCTGAACGTGAAGAATCCGCTTACACGATCACCGTAACTACACGCTAGTGGTAATCGATGGTCGTATATTATCATGAACGATCGGATACGATCATCGTAAAAGATTCGAAAAACGACTGCCGTTTCTTTTACCGTATTCGCTCGTAAACGGTCATTTACAAGGAAATCTATTCTGTTTCCCAATATCCAGAAGGGGAAACATCATATTTCTTTCGATTTGTTGATCAGACTAATAAAAAAATCAGAGAAATCAAACATATCAATCACAGAAATTAGCATATATATATTTTCCGTTTTGAACCTTTTAATAGATCATTCCTAAAGGTTATCGAAGGTGAGAATCTAGAATCCGAGGTCTAATCGAACAAGAAACGTTCCAGTTCGCGAGAAATTAGACCAATCTTAAGTTAGATTCTTTATTGTTCGCTTTGTGAACGCTGTCATGGAATATTCCTATAGTTTATTGAGCGGGAGTATTTCAAGCCTAAGCTTGGTTTCTACATGAGGGCGTCCCCATGACTACGAATTTAACGAATGAGAGAAATGGGTTTTCATTTGCAACAGAATAGAGAGATCATTCTAGTGAAAATATGTTCCCAGAGAATGCTAAGTTAAAGGTAATATGGTCAATGAATTCGATTCTTTTATCACATTTTCAATTTTCAGCTGTCAGTTGGACAACGGTATTTGCTCGAAACGTCTACTTTAATGATGTTGCCAATCATTCCCAGTGGTTCTCGAGGAAAGCAACGGCAAACAGTAAGCCCTTCTGATGATCTTTTCCTATCCACATTGACGGATAAAAGATGAGCATAAAGTTATAATATTTTTGGCGAATATGACACGAAGAATCCTTTTATATAGGAGTTCAATTTTACAGTCAGGCTTCGAATAAACAATTGAACCTTTAGAAATAAGGGGTCTACCATAACATTCTTTGGCTTACAATTTCTGATTTTGAACTAGTATGTCATGAATTGTATAGTTTGTTTATGAAAATCAATAAGCGCCACTTGGATCGTAGGGAAAGGTCGATAAAAAAAATTCTAGATTTTCATTCAAATGCAATATGTTGACGGATCATCTAAAAACATTAGAAAGAAAAGTATTCTCACAGGATAAACCATGTGATTGACTGGATTAGTCACCCTCGACATCCTACTGGTCAACAGCCCAACCAAAAATAAATGTGATTGGCTGGATACAAGACCCTCGAAATCCTATTGGCTAACAGCCCAACTGTGAAAAAATGTGGGATTGGCTAAGTTTTTGCGTATCCGTTTTCTTTTTTTCACATCAAATGCCAAACGAACATTTTTCGTCCTCTGACAATGAAGGACAGTTATTAACCCATTTCGGGGCACACAGTAACGCTGACTAGAATGAACACAAGAGCATTTGATACGTCAATTGCATATTGGATACCTCACACAGGATGGAAGTTTCAGGCTTTCTTTTTTTTATTTTTTAATATGCATCTTTATTGTCCCATTTAGGGTTGACAACCGTGAACATTCTTACATATCGATAAAATAACATAGAGAAGGTTAAGAAAACGCAGAACACGCGAATGAGAAGATATTTAAAAAGAAGAGAGGAAGGATAGCCACATCCATGGAGGCATTTAGTTTAAAAATATTAAGTAACAAATAAAAAGTTTCAGGCTTTCTTTCATTTGTTCTCTCCTGGACGAATTCACTAGTGTACTCTAGCTCCCCTATAATAGAACGAAAAATTCTGGAAAAGGAATATTAAGACAAGACTTTCCGCCCTTTGAAACTTTATGTGTTAGGACAGAAGGGGTCATTTTCGCTTCTTCTTCCAACTTTCTGAGTCCAAGGTAGGATGCTCGCTGCTATCCCCAATGCAACTGCCTGTTCAAGATTCTCAAGCTCGCTCAGCGATCATTCAGACATTTAGATACACCCTCTTAGTAAATCCTGCGTATATACCTGTAAGTTCTTCCTGTCGCCTGACCTTTGTCTCAAAGACTCCCTCAAGGAACATTAGATATAACTAAGCGTCTTCGAACAAAATAAGCGAGTCATTATTATAGCATTCTCTTTCCACAAACGCCGTATACACATAACATCCAAGGGGGCCATGACAGCATCATTCATCCATCAGATTTCAACACCATTCTTTCAGTGGTTCTCCCATCAGCAGGCTTCCCTAAAAACTTGGCTGTAAAACACATGAGTGCCTCGACAGCATCTCGTTTTCGAATGCCATCTGTGAATAGGTTTTACCTGGCTCCCGTGGGACGATTTTCACAAAAAGCGATTTTTGCAGGATTTCTTTAATGCTTTCTGTATATTTAGGATTTCTCTCGATTGCAGCCGATTTCAGCATCCAAAAGTCGATGGCTATTAGTTTTGGCATGGTCGGTATCGATAAAAGGGGGGGGGGATCTGACTGCTGTGCGACGAATTGCAAAAAACATGATTTTTGGAGGATTTCTTTGATGTTTTTCGTATTTCCCCCGGATGCAGGTGATATGAGTATTAAAATCTCGATTGCTATCGGTTTTTGGCATGGTCGGTATCGATTGGATGAATTTGGCTGTTGTAGGAGAATTTTCTAAAAATGTGATTTTCGCAGGGCTTCTTTGATGCTTTTCATATTTTCAGGATGTCTCACTAATGCACCGGACTTAAGCATCTTAAAATCGATGGTTATTTTTTTTTGGCAGGATCTGTATCGACGGGGTGAATCTGCTGAGTGCAGGATTATTTTTGCAAAACGTGATTCTTGCCAGATTTTCTTGATACCTTGCAGAGTGAAATAGTGTCAAGATGGGTATACAGTAATTTTGATAGGATGAGAAATTCGAGTCACTCGTTTTTCGGTAGTCTGAATTTCGGGTTGACTATTCGGTTACGGTTATTTTTATAGCTAGGAGTTTTGGTCAATTTTTATTGTGTTGGATCTTTGATTCTCGGGAGGCAGGAAGGGATAGATTATTTTCATCACGAAAATACTGTCGTTTATGGTCGCTAACGGTGTATTACGGCCACTAACGTCATCGTTTTGGGTCTTTTACGTCGTTTCTGTGGCGGTAATATGGCCGGGTGTCGTAAGTATACTGCATGTTCTGGCCACCGCACATGATACGGCGATATTTGGCAGTAATACGATGCATACCAGAACATTTAAATACGGCTCATATACGGTCGTTTACGGTCGTATTGGTTATCGTAATGCAAGTCCTGAGAAACACTGTTTCTACTGGATCAAATTTTCGTAGACTATCTTCTCATATTTATTTGCTTATTAATTTAAACTTTTCTCGATTAGTGCATCAGTTGCTCAGGAGGTCACGAAATTTTTAAAGGACGTGACACTTAGGGGTTAAAATTTCCCGTATATTTTTTATGAAGTTATTATTTCAATTCAAAGCCATTTCACGATTAATCAAATGAAAAAAATTCAGAGTTACTGTAGTCAGGTATCATTTCATGAAGTTGTTGCGAATTTTAAAATGCAGTTTTACTAGCATAGATTATTGATCATGAATGCATTCGATTCAGTGGTGAGCATTCCATTCTTATTTTTCTATACACATTACGCTCATTTCTTTTATTAATGCATTCACGAATAGGGCGACTGAATCTTTATGATATAACGCAATCGTTGCATCAGATAAAAGCATGCGCAGAGTCAAATATCAGGATGGAGTGACTTAGGTTCGATGTTTTTATAGAAGAACTAAATGAATGTGCAGTTTATCGAGAAGTGGAAACATGAAAGGAAAACATGTTTTAAAAGATTGTTAGCGAAGCCCCTTTAGGGCTGAAATGTGGAACGTACGTAATCCTTTCGTAAAATTTTCTGACTGCTTCGACTGACTGTAATGGAGGGGGTCTGTAAGGGGGGTCGTTTATAATGGTGTGTGGGGAGGGGGTGTCTGTAATGGAGGGAGGAGCACCGAAAGCTTCACCATAAAACTTTCACTCACAATTTTCTTCAAAAATATATGTTAGTTCCACAAAATATGACCAACGCAACATAAAGGAGAATAATGAGCAAAAATCTTGAAAACACAGATATCATCGTATTGGATTACTAAAACAACAGATGGTTCTTTTGTGTAACTGTTGCTTGGAATACATTTTTCGTTAATTTTCAATTCAAATCCTGTTTCTTTTTTCAAAACCACTAACGTAGCTCCTAAGTGTTATTTAGAGTTGTTATCCGGCACCATAGCAACGCCAGTCGAACAATCCAGATAATCCATAAGATCTTCCCGAAATCGATTCGAACAAAAGCAACAATTTAAAAAGTAAAGTTTCCCTATAATCAACGAAAGGTGGTGTGCTCTGGAAAATAACCTGTGAGTTGTGTATCTCTCAAACGAGTGTTTTTATATTGCTGAAAAATGATCTAAAAGCTTAGAATTATTATAGAAAAGGGATGAATTTTACAAATCGGATAAGAACGAATTTTGGAGAAAAGGGCTAAATAAAATTCTGTCATATGGTGACGAAATGTTTCGCACTAATTTAGTTTCTCACTCTCGAAACGATCAAATGCAGTGAGCAAACTGCCGAGAAGTTTAGCTTGGAATCAGTTGTAAAATACTTTTGTCTTTAATGATTTCTAAAAGATTACATAGTCGCTCAAGGTCGATACATACAAGTACAGTCTGTCCTTCTCAACTAAAGTAAATATTTAATCGAAAGAAAGTGAACTCTTAAGCAGGGATGAATCGAATCTGTACATCCATGGCACACGATAAGAATGGTGCACCAGACATCAGTTCTACTGCATTGACAAGAAACACCAGGCTCCAAAAATTGCCAACTTAAACTAATTAGACTACTGCGTTAAGAAGAAGTTTGTTCAAGAAATCAAGGATCATAGAATGACACAATAAAAGACAATCATTATTGTTCTGAAGTGTGAAAGCTAAAAAAACCTTTGGATCTTTTCTCACAGAGTTTTTTGTGTTGATGCAATTCATTGTATGGTTTGTTACAACAAGCAGATTTGTTTTTACAGAAAAAAATGACACAATTTTCAAAAACAAACAAACCGAAAAGGGAAAAATTGTGCAAAGTTAATCTAATAATACAAGGAACCTAATTAGTGATGCGATGCGTTCTCTAGCTTTAGATATTTGATATTTTTCAAAAAAACGAGTATAGATTTTTTTCGGAGAATCTAACTGTGTCGTATCGGTAGCGCTAATATCTACGATCTAA
>OENT01003442.1:0-12455 GCA_900239685.1 Rotaria macrura | reverse complement strand
CAAGGTTGAGAAACGTACGTCACTCGATTGAAATAAATTAATTATACGATGAATTTTATCTCTACTGTTCAAACTATATTATTTATTCTAAAATTAATACCCATAAATAAAAATAATTATCTCTTAGTTTCAATACCAAATTTCTGTCAAAAGCGGGTCTGGATTATTACAGTAATCATTCCTTGTATAGCTTTTGCCTTACGCTGGTGGTATTCAACTGAGATCTCCTCCGAAATGACATCGAATGATATTGATTGGCGATTAAAAATTGATGATATTAATACACTTTCTGAACAACAAAAAAACATAATACGTGCATCATTAAAACCAATTCTTGATAAATCTTTCCTTGATGATGGTGAAGAAAGTGTATCTACTTTGTTGATTCTATCATCCGATGAAAAATATGCTGCAGCAATTGCTCAAGGTGTTTTAAAAATTGTCAATACTGAAACTTATATGCACGGAGTGAGTTTGTCAATGTTTGATCTAATAAAAACACTATCAAACAATTATAATCTATTTCAGATATCGACAGAAATCGATCTTGAATCATATCGTCATGATAAAGTTAAATTAGATTCCGATTTACAAAATTTACTTCGTGAAGGTGATTCTATACGAGCAGTACTCCTGCGTGGTATACATAATCTGCTCTCAGGTGATGCATTCGAAACACTTCGTCTTCTTTTTGCTTATTGTGATGGTGAGAATCCAGTGATTCCTCATCGATTAATTATCATGACAACAGCTAGTGATAGTGCAGATGAAACTAGATTACGTGAAAAATTTCAAACAAGTTGGCCAACAGAACATGATTTCATTGATGCACTAATGTCTCGTATTAGTGGACACACACTTTCTGTTAACGATTGTCAAACTCCTACTTGCTGATTTTTCTTTCTAAAACTATTAGATACTTTTTTTATGCATTCCAAGGAATAAAAAACACCAAAAGATATTTATTAGATAAATAATGAATGATCTATAAGAAATGGTCCGCTGTTGTCTTACATAGTTTAATCTCTAATCACATTTTAACAAAAAAACGACAGAATATACCACAAGACACAGCGTGAAAAGTTCAACAATCCGTAGAGAAAATCTTATTTTAATCGTGCATTTTTGTTTTCAAAAACAAGTAAAACTCTGTATGATCAATTTTCATAGCTACAAAAAGATCGCTCTTTTCTAGATGACAGAGGGCTTTCTTTTTCTTTTTCTTTTTTCCCTTTTTCATCGCCTAATACGTTTTCTCAACAGAAACAGAATACAGTGCAAGATGGACTGTGTAAATCTCTCTAATGTCCACAGTAATGCTGATTTTAATTGTATACTTATACTTCAAAAAGGTAGTATATCCTGATCTTGAATAAAATATAATTAGAGATTAAAAACGAAACACAAAACTCGGCCATTTATTATGGGGCATCTGTTGTATTCACTTCTTCAAAAATATACGTATATTACAAGTTTGCACGATGATACTATAGATAGAATATTGCTGAAATTTGTACTATGTATTAAGATTTTCGGTGGATGTTTAAGTTTTTGAAGCCCACAATAAAATTCAAACATGATCATCAGTAAAAATCGACCTGCATGCTTGGTCCAAACTAACTTTCGAGTCTTTTTACTTGTTCAAAAACAGGAATGATTTTACTAGGTTTATATAGAAATTGCAACAAAAAATTGAAGTTCCTATTTGACAAGTACACAAACTTGTAACTCAGTAGATATGTTTCTCGATCGTTATCTTCTCAATAAAATTGAGATGGTTGATTGAGCTCGAGATGATATTTAATATGTCATATTTTGAAAATATTTCAACCATAAAAAGTATATTATTCACTTTTTCGTGTGAGTAGTTACTGAAATATTTCTTCATGTACAAGCATATTTATGACTGCTAGACATCTGATTCGTTCATATCGAAGACATAAAACATGATGAAGTAGTACTATGTGCATGTGAGAAGACGTCAATTTATGGTATAAGAAACATGAAACAAATTTTCTTCTTATCATTTAACTTTGTTTAATACAGGTGATTTAGTGAACATTCAAAAACTACAGATTTTATTCGATCTTTTCTTTTTCCTATAGAATGATTTGGATGCTAAAGCATCAATGTAATTAAGACATAATAAAGCGTATTTTGCATTGTGAAGTATGTACTTCCATAACAACAAGAAGGCGCAGAAACTCATTTAGATATTAAATACTCGAATGAGATGAGAGATCAATAAGATAGATGTAAGAATCTAACATATAAGATGTAAGAAAAAACGAGCATTGTGACATATTTTAATAAAAGACATGATGCCAAAGAATACAACAAAGTTCCCAATGAGAATGACTAGAAGAAAGTAATTGCACGATTGAGCTGATCTTTATACGTCATTGATCACTCTTTTCGTATTTACCATGAACATTGAATAGAATGTTTCTTACAATTAAAAGAACATGGACAATAGTTTTCTTTTGAACAGCAAAAATGAAACATAGTCGATCATCGAGAGGCGTTTTCTTTAGAAATTTAATACTTCTTTTAAAGTTACTCTCAACATTGAACTTTGACAGCATCGGAAAGATCTTTGATGAATTTCTTTTGTTCGAAAGATATTCTTATTAATAATCGAATGACTTAGAATCAATCTGAAAATAGTATATTCGAAAGACAGTACTGTGTTGATTATATTTCCTAAAAAGAATTTTTTTAGATGTTCGATTGATAACAGAAATTAGTTTCGAATATTGAAATCAAGAAAAATGCATTTCTAATCTCCGACATTGTGTTCATTGGTAAGTCTAAAGTATTAAAAGTCTTTTGATGCAATAGATTCTAAATGCAATCACAAGCCAAATAGATGAGAAACATAGTTTCTTGACATTTTGTCTTTGTGGAAATGCATTAGTACTGTTCGATGTGAGAATAATTAACATATTCTAATATACGATAGAAAAGTAAACATGCGATCAATGTAACATAAACTTCCATTTGTCAACATAACAATATATCATAATCCTAGTTTACAAACTGATTAATTTAGTCAAAGAAACGAAGTAACACAAAAATGATCTGCTTCATTAGCAAAATTTGTCAGTATGTTTATTGTCTATCATGTTCTATATTTATTACTATGAAACCAAATATAATTGTGAATTACAAGAATCATTTAACGATATGTGCTTTCTATTCATGCATAAGATGGCTGACTCAATGTTTCACATGAAGATTTTTCCTTTCATTTATTATTGTCATCGATTTCAATCGTTGATTGGTTTTAATCATAACATGACCTAAAAAAATTCCCATTCCAATGGGACTTTGGGCAGATCATCGTTTATGTTTTCCTATCATTTATCATGATTGTCGTTTGCTTCCTGCTTCTCTTATGCAAATGTTTTTTTTGCTATGATCCTTATGTTCATGCAATCGTAGCAACAAAAAAAAAGAAGAACAGAGAAGATCCGAAAGCATGATGTTGCCAACTCTAATTGACCATGTTCTTGTTTCATTGATGAGAGAAAGAGATAGAGAGTAAGTAAGACACAACAAGAGAAAGGGACGAACGATGCGAATATCAATCAATCATGATCATAATCAGATAAAGTACAACTGTTCGTGCTTCAACAAACATTATGGAGACAATTATTGTTCTGTAGAACCATTCTGTAATAAATCATAAAACTAGTATTGTCGTGTGCAAAAAACAGGTGCGTTTACAAGTCTTTTATTTGTTTGTATTCTTTTCCAAATATGTTTTTATGAAATCATATAACTTGTCTCGTACTAGAGTCTTAAGAAATTTAGTCGACAATAGAATACAAAAATATTTTATAAATTTTTCTACAATTACAATCATGATAGAAATGAGTAGCATATTGCTATGATGGCAAATTAATATTCATAGTGTAAGTCATGAATTAGTTCTGAGATGTAAGCATGAGAGTGAAACATTAATTTCTGTAATACATTTTATTTTGATTTACAGAAGACTGAAACAATTAGCTTTGGTGTGTACACTATACGAAGTATTGTCTTTAACAGAATTCATTTTTATGATAGATGATATCAAATATTTTTCAATTAATACAAATTAGAGAATACGCAAAATATTTTATTCTACAAGTTTACCGTAATTGTAAAACCTTATCCGAACGAAATTCAACGTACTTGCATATAACAAAAGTTAAGTTATTTTCCTAACTAAGCCAAAACTGAATACATGATTAATATGAAATTTGAACAAAATGTTTACATCGACAGCAGATTCTTTTTAATTATTAATTAGAAACTGTACTAATAAGATCGTGTGCTATTTTCTCAATTTTTCGATATTTATTACTGATAAAATGCGATGGAAGTAAGTTTGATTTAATATAAGTTGCAGTATTTGTTGATGACACACACGCCAAACCGCAATCTATAATATTTCTTTTGTATTCATTGTTTTATTTCTTTGTGCACAGTTAGAGAAAATAATGTAAAGACAATGTAGTAGAGTGTTAGAGCTAAAAAAAGTTATTGAGATTCGAAAGAAAAAACCTAATATTGCTTTAAATATAATGAAATCGATTGAAACAATTGCAGTGGATTATTATGTGACACTTGGTCTATAAAATACATATCCTATGTATTGAAAGTGATGTTATGAATATTGATATGATCAATATTGATACTAGGTCAACATAGTAGTTTAGTAAACGAACATCAAGAGGTTGAACAATTCGCTTAAGTTATTGAACATTAGACTGATTAGTGCACAATAGTTTTCCTGTAATTACTGACTTTTATTAAAATCTATCAATTTGGAACATTCTTAACTATTTCCTACGAACGGTATACGATGATCTACTAAGTCGACTATAAACTTTCTTTTGTTGGAAACAAGAATAATAATGTTTAAAAGTTACTGNTCAATGAGTTAAACTCTATTCTCTTGAAAAACATTTGTTTAATAGATGTATTAATCTTTTATCATGTCTTTTTTTCTAATTTTAAGACATGATATGATGGTTAGACAATATCTGTAACAATAAACTAGTGTTGATACAGTTATTATCGTGATGATCTATGCGGATAGAGTCATATTCGTGTAGGTTTTGCATGAATAATAGTGTATTATCATAAATATTCGACATCCGGACAACACGATATCTGACATACAATTTTTTATTACTCTCTGTTTTCTCTTCAAGGCTTTACTTCATTAATTTGTTAATTATATCCTAACTTAGACATACATCATGAGTTTGTTTTTTTTCTACCATTCGTCCAGTCTGTTGTTCTATATATAGAAAGGTCTAGTACAAAAAAACAAAGAATCATTCTCTTAAGATTGTAGAACACTTGAAACAAAAGGTCAGGTTCTACACACGATCAAGTATTAGTCTATCGATTTTCTATATTGAAATATCTGTAGCAAAATGAGTGTGTGTTTATCATGCTCTGCAAATGTTGACGCGTCGTTGATCGTATGCAAGTTTTATGTTTGTTTTTGTAACATGTAAGATCATTTCAGTCAAGTCATGATCAGTGATTTCGTTGTAATGTCGTTATGTCGAGATACTTTGTTCACTTTGAATGCATCTTATTATTATTGAAAGTTTGAACAACTAAGATTGATATGATTTCTTTAATAATTGATGACAGTATTAGTTGATAATATGAATCAATACTTGTAGTATCGACTCTACCTAACAATTATCTTACGTTCCATGTGAGGAGTCATCTAGCATCGTATTGCATATACGTATATCTTCGAACTAATAATATAAGCGCTCGTGACCTTTGAAACAGAGAAAGTTCAGAATAGAAGTGGAGAAAACGCAAAGTTAGTGAGAAGCTATAATATCGCTGAGTCAATCAATACTTGTCACACTAATCAAACACAATATAAACATAACCAATACTTCGAACTTATATCATTGCCTATGAATGATATTTAATCAGTTGAGCAATACGTGTTGTTTATCATTGTATCATAGTCAGATCTTCATGAACCCTTTAAAAATTATATTAGATAGTTAGAGATAGTAAATTGTTCATAAAAAGATATTTGACAGATTGAAATCGGTTCTAACTATTACAGTATTGGTCTTTCGTTAAATGAATCTATGAAATATCAATTGACTCGAGCATTATATAATTTCACATTGCGTGTTGCAATGTTCCAGGCTTCAGTTAGAAATAAGTGTAATTAAAAAACTTAACAAATTTTTTTTATCCATAGTTTCGAGTGATGTGAACAATCCGATACTTCGATGACTACCTACATCGAACATAAGATAGTTGCTAGGTACACGATACTACAAGTTTCGGTTTATGTTAGTACAAAAACACACACATAATGTATATGAATGTGATGAACACATCGATGAGGCTATTTTTAGAAAAGAAAAGAAAAAATGGTTTAAACAAATATTAGTAAAGCACGATTTCTTTCGGAACAACCTTGGAATAGTAAATGAAAAAGTAAGCGTTTCTTATGTTTTTTTTTACTTCAATCGTAATATATTTCTTCGGACAATTCATTCAAGACGTAACACATGAACTTTATTCGACTTCACGTTTTATACTATCTTGACGATGTTCTTATTTTTTCTGATAACCTAAATACTAGTCGAATCATCGTTCTTGACTATCGAATGTAGTATGCTATCTAGTTAATGACTTATGAGTAATGAAGAACATGAATTGTGCAAATTCTCATGCGCTAATTATATCTTATTGATTGGTATAGTCTTTACCCCATTAAAAAAACTGTTGTTTCAATTTTCACTCGTACGTTTGTATGAACACGTATGTTCATAAATGAGAACAATGTATCTTGAAATTATTGGATTGCTTAGTATGTTTTGATGCGAAATTAAAACCAAAGAAAATATCCGAAACTTTTCAAGTAAACTATTTTCATTGAGGATTCCTTCTAATCGATATTTTGAACTGGATAATGACCAGTCACTATGGCTAATAAGAGTGTCAATTTTGATTTTACACAACGCCATACAAATATAAAAGAATCATTGCCAACAAATGTTAATGCAAACTGTTTGTTGAATGTTCAAAATTCATTTGAAACTACAGTCATCCTATCGTTATGATGACGAAAAGATTAATTGTTCAAATGATTTATTTGAGTTCGAGAACTGTAATAAATCGTGTGTGTGCCGATAGGTGATATAGACTTTATTCACGTAAGTTTCTATTCAAATTTTAGTTTAAATTTCGATGAGTCCTTCACGAAGAAGTTCATTCAACACCGCAAATGCTGGCAATGATCATGACGAACAACATCCATCTTCGGGATCCATGATACCACCAACCCATTCGGCAGCAATACGAATAGGTCGACGATCATCGATAGCTGCTATATTCGATGATAATCGTCGTCGTGATGATGCATTATTAAAAAATACGCGACCTAATTTACGTCGTCTTTGGGCTAAATATGATGTTCCATATGTTATTGGTGAAGAAATTCTCGATAGCAAACGTACTTTTTGTGAAACAACATTAATACTATGCTCATGGTGTCTTATTATAATATTTTTTCCAGTGTCACTTTTTGTTACTTTGAAAATCGTGCAAGAATATGAACGTGCCGTTATATTTCGTTTAGGTCGTTTAAGTAGTACTTCAGTACGTGGTCCTGGCATGTGTTTTATATTACCTTGTACTGATACGGTGCATCTTATTGATATGCGTACAGTTTCATTTGATGTTCCACCACAAGAAGTTTTAACACGTGATAGTGTTACAGTTGCGGTGGACGCCGTTGTTTATTATCGTGTCTTTAATCCAACTGTATCAGTTGCTAATGTTGAACATGCACAAGAGTCAACTCGTTTATTAGCACAAACGTCATTAAGAAATGTTCTTGGTACACGACTTCTATCGGAGGTACTATCTGATCGTGGTGCTGTGTCGAATTCAATGCGTGAATGTTTAGATGAAGCTACCGATAATTGGGGTATTAAAGTTGAACGAGTTGAAATTAAAGATGTACGTTTACCTAAAATGTTACAACGTATAATGGCAGCCGAAGCTGAAGCAGCGCGAGAAGCACGAGCTAAAGTAAGACACAAATATGAATTTATTTAGTGAAGAGTTTTTTCTTCTTCTTCATAGATAATTGTAAGCGAAGGTGAATTTAAAGCATCACATGCCTTGAAAGAAGCAGCCGATATTCTTTCACAATCACCATGTGCTATGCAACTACGATACTTACAAACATTGAATAGTATTGCAACAGAACAAAACTCAACAATTGTATTTCCATTACCCATTGATACTTGTTCAATTTTTAAAAAGATTCAGTTGAATTCGAATCAATTAAAATGTAAACAACCACCAAAAAAAATCCATAGAGATACTCATGCAACTACTGCTAATTATAATATGAATTCAGAAACGCCAGGTGCATCAACAATCGCAACACATATGTAGAAGAAGAATTTCGAGTGAAAAAAATTTTCTTACCGTTTTTTTAATGTGTGTTGTTAAAGATTTTCAGTGTGAAATAATTCATTTGATTTCATAATACTGAGAATATATAATGTATATGTTCATGATAAAAAAGAAATTGAAGTTATCGTGATACTACTGATTGTGTTTTACATAAGTCTTCTTTGAAAATATTCTATATGAGCAAAACACTAGTACAAAAATTAACAAGGTAACTACATTTCTTTTTGCAGTTGCATGTAATTTAAATGTTTATATATACTCTCTTTACTTGAAATAAGTTAATGAAATAAATAGAAAAATGTTTTAAAGGTGTTTTCTTAATGAATATTGAGATAAGCGCATGTATACTACCAGAATAACTATACATTTTCCTATTGGAAAGAAAATCTAGGCGAATGTTAATAATTTTAGTTATATGATTCGTCAATATCGTTTTTAGAAACATTGTAACGAATTATAGAAGTGTAAAAAGAAATCAAAACATAATTTCAAACACACAGCACCATTCATAAAGAGCGTGCAAGAAGTGATAAAATTCATTTTGCTTTTGGGATTATAATTTCTGTCTCTGTTCATTGGTATCGAGTTGTTTATGAACTTGTGTGATGAAAACTAAAAGATAGACGAGTTATGAAAATATAATTGAATTCACACACATTTGACCGATAATAAATAAATACTCAATTTCGTATCAGTCTGTATTGAAAAAACAGGATCAATACGATAGAAAAGCTGTTTGTGTTTTTTTAAAATTTGCTCTCTTACTTGAAACTGACACGACTGATTTCTTTTTCATAAAATTAATCGTTCAAGTCTCTATGAAGCATAGACATATAAATGGTGAAATTATACAATGTCAACGTGTAACATGCGATCAGAAATTGTGAGGTGCACAAAAGTCAAGATAGGCAATTAAATTAAACAAATTTTTTATAATCGTTATTCGTCAAACATCTATGCGAGAGAGAGAGAGAGAGAGAGAGAGAAATCTTTTCCACATCATTTTTCTAGATCTTCAAAAGCTTAATTTTTCACCTACAATGGAAACAAAAATCTTCATGTATAATTGATAGTTATAAGAATTCTAAGATATTTTCAAACAAAATAACTAATGATTTATTATTCAACGTTTGATTCTTGTCTAATAAAGAAAATTACACTGTTGCCTTATTTATTTTACTAAACAGTATATTATCGTTCGAAATAGATATACAAATAGCAGATCTAATTATTTTTTTTTCAAGGCACAAAAACAACTCTGCTTGCTGTTATTTTCTCTCTTGTTGGCGAGAAAGGTTAATTTTATGTCGTATATATAAATTGGAATGATTTATACTTAACAAAATGAAACAAAATGCATGGAAGACTAAAGAAAAAACTAGACCGAAATTCTGTTCCGATGACTTTAAATTCATCTGAGAAAACACAATAAATTTCTATCATCTGAAAAGATTTCCTCCTTATTTTTCTTCATATTCGTATTTCCATTATGTTTCTTGACATGATCAATCTTTACATAACTCCAGTAAAAATAATCAATTGATTGGCGTTTCTTTATAAAAATTCGGACGAGTAGTCTATTGACAAAAACCAACAACAACTTGATCATGTTCAAAGAAGATAGATTTTGAAAATATTTAATACGCAATCTCATGTAGATCATTCGTTGTATTCGATTTTCGTGAAAAGATAATAGAAAACAAAGATAAATTTCAATATTTCATATTAATCATCGAGAAAATAAAGCAATGTTCATGCAGGAAAACCTCTAATTATTTCGAGTACTAAATCTTTCAACGTTTAACGTTTTGCTTAGCTGTATGAAAACATTTTGAGAGTGTGCAGGTAATGTTTGACAATTTGAGCATCCTTTTTTTCAATCATTTCAACGAAAATCGAGTAAAGTATTCTTTTCTTTTGAAAGGATACAACTAATATTAAGCATAACACTATTATTTGAGTTCGAACGAAGACATATGAAAGGAACAGAAAACTATCTAAATATTAAAAACAAATCTGTCGGAGGATGAAGAGTCTTCAACTGCTTTTTTTTGTCGAACAGTTGATCTGAAGTTCTTCAATCGAATGATTTTGTCAAATTCTCTCGTTCGGATTCACGAAAGAGTCTCTTTAATTCTTATTGAATCGTCATTAAAGCCGAAAAAGAATTCTATGATTTTTATTTGGCAGATTATTCTGTTTGAAAATACTAGTACATGATTATTCGCAGTTTATTTTCATTAATCGAACTAATTAATTTCCATAATATTCAAGATAATGAAGTAACTCATGTATGTCAATACATACATATGTGATTTTTTTGGCAAGGACCTGGTAATTATTGTCTATCATTATCACTCAATATATTGCTGTTTGTGTAGACTAAATAATTTGCTCATGTTTTTTGCAGTTGAAAAGAAAAATATTAATGATTGTATGAAAAAAAAAACACCGATAAAGGATAGTTGTCATATGAGAATTGATTGCTTCAGAATTGATGTTGAACGAAACTTCATTCTAGAATGACACAGATAATCATCATTATAGAGTTCCTAATTTAGACACATGATCTGTTTTAGCGGTGTGAATCATGCGAAGTTTCGAATAGTATCTAATATCTTTTTCTTTGAAATAGAATGATTATGTAATGCATGTGCTTATTAGAATGAAGTAAATTAATGAAGGTTAATACTAGTAAAACATAAATTTATCAAGGACTTGTATGCTACTTTTCATAGCTATCAATGAGAGTAAGTTATTTTATTTGTGTGACTATGTATGATAGATGCATAAATATGTTGAATATTGCCATTTTTTTATCAGTCAAATGTAATTTTTTTGTCTTTCTTACCGAAAAAAAAATCAGCGTAAGTCATAAATCACCAAAATAATTACACCGATGGGTTTGCTTAATTTTTAACATTATGTGCCTTGCTCTAACGCATCATGTAACTGACATTTCAAATAATAATATCAACGAAAATTTCCATTTCTATTGTTTCGAAGCGTACACGTAACTTCGATGATAGTGAAACAAGCTTATTTGACGTTGATTCAAGAAGATTCGACTTATAATAGACTTTCAACAAATGATATTTGTATGATGTTCAATGAATTTCTTATTGAACTGGAAAGAATGGAGAGTAGAATTATGGCAACAACAAGTATGTTTTTAAATGGTGTTGAAGAAATTATCGATGCTATTCTATTAATTCCACCATATAAACTACTCAATCGAAAAGTTCTTTCTCATTCACTCATGCGTTTCCTTTGTGAACTGCTTCTTACTCTATTGAATAACTGGCGTGTTTCTTATTTTCCATTAAATATACAAGAAACGAATATGTTTCTTAAGAATGTACTTCTTCTTCTACTTATTATTGAGCAAACACTTGCAATAAATACTGATACTGATAAAAGGCGAGTGCACGATTTATTCATAACGAAAAAATTTCTCTTTCATGTTCGTCAGTATGTTGATGATGCTATTCTAAATAAATCAATTCTTAGTGTTGATAAAACTCTATCTGCATTGGGTTTATTAACCATAAAATTACTACACAAATATCCATTTTACTATCATTTGGAAAACGCCGAAGTTCTAACTCATGATTGTAATACTTCTAAACTATTATCTATTTATGTGTACTAACATGAGATTCTATTAATTCATTTAGTGGTTCTCGATTGTCTTGATTCATATGATTTTATCAAACTAGTAATTCAACTCGAACATGGCAAGTCACTCACTGATATCCAACATCATCTACTTTTCGTTTGTTGGGAACATCTCTGTCAAACAAGTCCGATAAAACAAGAATGCACTAATACAATTACTTCCATCAACCTGATTTACTCTGTATCTAGCGAACTTTTAACACGATTCGAGAACGCTCTCACGACGTCATCTTCCTTCACACCTGCTGGACTCTCTTACATTATCGAAAGATCTCGAAAACTTCTCAGTGTTCACCGTCTTC
>OENT01003441.1:0-11600 GCA_900239685.1 Rotaria macrura | reverse complement strand
TAGGTATAGCATTTCATTTTTGTGAAATACGATCTAATAGTAGTATTGAAGTGTTTGGCGGGTAGAAACTTGCACCTACCCAAATCCACTCCAAAGACCATAACAAAATAATGCAGTAATTAATAGACTTCCTATTAATTTCTCCTTAGTAAATCATTGATAGCCCCTCAGAGACTGTGAAAGGTCATTTGTTAGCCGAATTACGATTGAATATCACTAGAATCTCACAAGAATATAAATCAACTGCTTCTTTATTCGACTTCTGTAAGAATAAGTGAAAAACCATAGATAAATGAGTCCAAAAGAATACACAACAGAGTATAATTTGTTTGACAACTAAGAAAAACTATATTGTGTTGCAAAGTTTCATCTTAGAGATAAAAAGCGGATGGCGTATTGATACAAAGTATTAAATGATGACAAATGGCCAAAATTCCTCATTATTTCTATCTCGTCGTTTAAACTGCGAAATTGTGTGACGCATTGGCATCCGTAATTGGTAAATTTTGCTATGTTTTGTCCTTAATCAATGCAAACATATTCCTTTCATTCAAACAAGTATTTTGAGTCAAAGAAATGTTCACTTAAATCGTCAGATATTCACACAACCACCAGGAGAGTCAAATCAGAAACATACAGACGGGAGGTGGTCAATCACGCTCATGTGTTTTCTCTAACGATCTTCTATATGAGTTAACGTTTCTTTCACCCTGTTATGGGCTGACATCTATCATCCCAACCAAATACCTCTAGCTCATCATGATTAAATCATTTCAACATCTCCATCACTCTTTGATTGGCTTGACAAATCGATATGCGCGATCGATTTTATATTGTAGTTCAGTTGTTGTTTTTTCTTTTACGATTGTTGTTCGTTTTCCTCTTCCAGGAGATTGTTGTTGAATAGATTTCCGATTTGTTTTCATTAGCTCAAATAAACATGATATCGCTGATTCCTAACACATCCTTTTACCCTTACTTACTTATTTTTGAATACTGCAGTTTATATTATCCACAAATATTCCTTTCATTCGCACAAGATCAAATATATAGATCTCAATCCCGACCATCTCATTGAGCCACAGTACTTTCAAAATACGTTCTCAAGCTGCACTCGACCTACTAAACTAAACATTGAAATACACCAACAAATCAAGTGAACTCACAAAATCGTCAGAAATTCGTAGGAATCCGATAAATACCATGTCAAGATAATCATCCCCATGATAAATCTCAAAAACTCAAGGGTGTTCCCGAAGTGCTACAAGTCAATCAAAACACAACTAACGCTCCTATACCTGTGAATCGGGTGTTTGGCATCACTTGCAATTTGGTGTTCCAGCGAGAAAATCGTTGTGAATTCAATAGAATCCGTTATAGGACATAACTACCTACAAGCAAGATCCGAAAACTCATGAGAACCAGATTGTTCCTAAAGAGCTACGCCTCCTGCGTAATCTACCCAGTGCTGATCCCGCGTGTATGAGGTCTTTGGAATCATTGGACCTTGGCGTTCCAATGACAAAAACGTCACGATTTCATGCGAAACTGTTAGAAGACATGTCAACCTTGCTACCAGATCCGAAAGGCATGAAATTCAGGGGTACCAGACGAGCTACAATTGCTGCAAAATCAGCCCCAGTGCTGTTTTACGCATGTGCGCGGTTTTTGGTGATCCTTGGATTTCGGTGGTCCGGTCCGAATTTCCTCAGGATTTCGTGCGACTTCGCTAAAGGACATACCGACCTATCTGCCTCGTCCGAAATTTCATGAAATCCGGGGGGTTCCTGTGGAGCTACATGCATTGCAATAACCCCTCCAACGCTGTTTTACGTGTGTGTGGGTGTTTTCGGAATCCTTGGGTCTTGGCGTTCCCTCAAAAAAAATTGTCGGCGATTCGTGGCAATCCGTTAGAGGACATGTCCACCTACCTGCCAGACACGAAAGGTCATAAAATCCAGGGGGTTCTTGTCGAGCTACATGCATTGCAATAACCCCTCCAACGCTGTTTTACGTGTGTGTGGGGTTTTTGGGAATCATTATATTTTGGTGTTCCGGCGAGAAAATGGTCGGCGATTTGTGGGAATCTGTTAGCTGACCTGTCACCCTACTCTCCAGATTCGGCATTTCATGAAATCCGGGGGTTTCCTGTGGAGCTACAGGCATTACAATAACCCCTCCAACGCTGTTTTACGTGTGTGTGGGGGTTTTCGGAATCCTTGGATTTTAGTGTGCTGGCTAGAATATCGTCGGGAATTCGTGGGAATCCGTTAGAGGACATGGCCACCAACCTGCCACATACAAAAAGTCATGAAATCCAGGGGTTACAGACGAGCTGCGATTCCTGGAAAACCTGCTCCAGCGCTGTTTTATGGTTGTGGGGTTTTTGGGAATCTTCTGATTTATGTGTTCCGGCAAAATATTCGTCGTGAATTTGTGTGTACCCATTAGGTCTCATCGAAATACACTGGCTGCGAAAATTTGAAGCGGATTGCTTGTGGTTTGGTTGATTTCGAGGGATTTGTATAACAAGCATTCCTATTCCTTCAAAGTGAGTCACGTGCCGTTGTTGACATTGAGTGGTTTTTCTTGGGAAGCAGTTTACTGTGTCTCCTGCTTTCTTTCCCCTCTCTCTCTGTTCTCTCCCCTTTCTCTCTCTCCCTTGTTCCCCCTCTCTCTCTTTCTTGCTCTCCCTCTCTCCCCCTTTTCTCATCCCCCGCCTTACTTTTTTCGCCTCTTCAATCGAAAGTGTTTTTTCTTTTTGTATATTTTGTTAGATGGTTGTTATGAAAAAAAACTAGAAATCAGTTTCCCTCTCTCTCTCTTTTGTTCGTTTTTCTGAAGTCCTTGATCTTATTCTTGTTCGTTAGTTGTTGAATTCCAAGTTGAATTTTTGAACTCGATGATTTTCGTAATCGACGACATATAGATTACCGTGTCGATCGAATGACAAATCGACGGGCCAATTCAGTTGGTTCGATTTTCCTACCCCATCGTTTCCACCAACAATGACACTTCCCTGTGTGGCTCCTTTGGGCCAACGCATGATTCGATCATTCCACCCGTCAGCCACATAGGCAGTGCCCAATTGATCGACAACGACTCCTTGAGGATATGACAATTGTTTGAGACCATTTCCTTCTCCTTGACCACCAGCCACGACAATGCCTTGTTTTGCATCTTCCACCCATTTCATCACACGATGATTTCCCTCATCAGACACGTACACTGATTGATCTCGGTCGACGAATACGTATCGTGGGCCAGAGAGTTGATCAAGACGATCTCCACATCCATTGCCACCTGCAACCACTGTTCCTTCAGATTCTCCTCTTCGATATCGTCTCACTTCAGCTTTTTCAAAGTCAGTGACATAGAGAGATCCATTCTCGTCCATTGTCAAATTCACACAATTGATGTTGGAGATGATCGTTTCTCCACTTGTCCCATTTCGACGAGGCCATCGAACCACTCTTGAATTCGAAAGATCGCAGATGATGAGACTATCAGTGTCTTTGTCGACAATCACATCGTGTGGGTTAAATAACTGATGAGCTCCACTTCCATGTCCATTTCCACCGGCAACCACTTGACAACTCGTCTCACGCGATTTCCATTTCATAATACGATGATTCCATTGATCAGCGACATAGACAGTTTGATCATCATCAACATACAAACCGCATGGGTAAGAGAGTTGATTGGCTGCATTTCCTTCTCCATTTCCTCCTGCCACAGTGGTTGCATGTTGTTGCCAACGAGTATTTGGTGGGATTTCGATTGAGGGTGCTCTGAGTGATGTGAAGACTAGAAGAGATGGAAAGAGAGATATAAAAGGGATAGATTTAGATGGTGGGAGGGTTGATGAGATATTGGGAGGTATTCCTGTGAGGGTTCAGAGAGGTTTTGGGGGGTTGAATTTCGGTCTATGTGGTCTTTTGCGCGAGGCGGATTTCGCACATGGGGATTTCGGGCACGGCTGATTTGGCCGATGAGGTTTGGGGCACGGGGAACTGGGCCTGTCGGGTTTTGAGACTGCACCGGTTTGGCTAATTGGGCCATTTTTGGCTTCGCTGTTTTGGCCAATGGTGTTTTTGGACACGGTGCATTTCGGCGAAGGGGTTTTTTGGGCTTGATCGTTTGGGTTACTTGGGCCTTTTCGGACTCTGCCGGTTTCGCTGAGTTGACTTGGCCATTCAAGTTTTCGGGCTGCGCCGTTGTGGCCGATGGAGCTTTTCTAGGATACGCCTGTTTGGCCGATATGGATTTTGGGCTGCACCGGTTTGGCTGATTGGGACTTTTTGGGCTGCGCCGTTTTGGACAATTAGATGTTTTTGGCTGCGTCTGTTTGTTTATGGAGTCTTTTTGGGTTGCGCTGTTGTGGCCGATGGGGCCTTTTTGGCTTCGCCGGTTTGTGCAATGAAGCGTTTTGGGTTGTGCCGTTTTGGCCATTCAGGTTTTCGAGTGCGCCGGTTTGCCTGATGGACACTTTTTGGGCTGCGGTGTTTTGGCCAATGATGCGTTTTGGGCTGCGGTGGTTCGGCTGATGGGGACTTTTTGGGCCTCGCCGGTTTGGCCAATCGCGTTTTTATGCCGCGCCGTTGTGAACGATGGGCCTTTTTGGGCCCTGCGGATATGGCTTTTGGGGCGTTTTAGGACTGCACTGGTTTGGCCAATCATGTTTCTGGGCCCGAAGCATTTGGTCAATGGGGTTTTTTTTGGTATAGCACTTTCGGGCAATCAGGTTCTTTTGACTTGCGATTTCAGTCAGTGTCCCTTTTGAGCCGCGCGATACCCGCCGATGGGGTTTTTGGGCCTCGATATTTTGGCCTATGATGTTTTTTGGATGCGCTGGCTTTTACCTATTGTTTTTATAGACTGCCACGGTTTCCCCCTATGAGGTTTTTCAGTCTGGCGCTTTTGGCCAGCCACTTTTCTGGGTCCCGCGTTTCCGACTTATCCGATTGTCGGGTCCCGCTTTCTCGACATGGCAGGTTTTTTTCGGAGCCGTCTGTTTTCGCCAATCAGATTCTTGGGCCTTGGTGATTTGCCTGTGGTCCTGCAGGACAATCCCGAATCCCGAAATATCCCGTTTCACTCTTCCTGCGGGACAAATCCCATGTAGCCAATTTTGTGAAATAATGTACATTGCAATGCATTATTTTCTGATGAAACATCAATGGCTTCAATTACATGATAATGCAACCTATATAATGCATTGTAATGCATTATTAGTTGTAACGCATTACAATGGATTAAATATGAATGCATTAAAATCCATTATTCTCGTTACGTTCTTCCTTTTAATGCAGTTTAATGCATATAAAAACCGCCATGCATTTCCATTCTATGAATACATTTCTATAAACATACCCTAAGATCTATACTCTTATCCTTGAAATCGTATTTCCTATGCCGGTCACTTCTAACAATATATCACTGACTAACAGCCTATATATAAATCTCTCCTTTTAACTTCACATCTATTCCTTAACCCAATATCTATACCATGAACCCACTATCAATATTCTTAACCCACTATCTATATGCTTAACCCCATATCTATACACTTAACCCACTATCTATATTTTTAACCTTAAATCTACATCCTTAACCTTATATCTATTCACTTAACCTTATATCTATACCCAAAAGCCCATATATATACCCTTAATCCACTATCTATATCCTAAACCCCATATCTATACCATTAACCCACTATCTATAACCTTAAACCACTATCTATATTCTTAACGCTAAATCTATATCCTTAAATCTATATCTATATCCGTAACCCTAAATCTGTTCACTTAACGTTATATCTAAACCCTTAACGCACTATATATATCCTTAACCCCATATCTGCACCCTTAACCCAGTATCTATATCCTAAACCCTAAATCTATACCCTTAACCCTATATCTATATCCTTAACCCTAAATCTGTTCACTTAGCGTTATATCGAAACCCTTAACGCACTATATATATATCCTTAACCCCATATCTATGCCCTTAACCCACTATCTATAACCTTAACCCACTATCTATATCATTAACCCCATTTGTATATCTTTAACCCTGTATCTATATCCTTAACTCAATATGTATACCCTTACCACTACACCTATATCTTTAATCCTATATGTATACCCTCTATCTACCTTTTCTATTCGGTCGTAGTGAGCTGAAGGACATTCTATTGTCAATGTGATTTATCTATATCCTTAACAATATATGTATACCCCAAACTGTATATCTATATCGTGAGAGTGACATTCATGTGCTTATCCCTCTACCGTGATACCTATGCTCTTATCGGCAATGATTAGATCTTTGCGTTCGTATAGACGAAAAAAATTAAGGTACGGCGCTCAGCGAAGAATGGTTTTGCGTTTTTTAAGAAACACCGAAAGCAAGTTCCCGAACAGGCTACTGAGCAGAGGTGGGCAAGTCAGAGGTTTTTCAAGTCACAAGTCAAGTGAAGTCACTTAAAAGAATTTGAAGTCAATTCAAGTCAAGTCTGACTTGACTTGAATTGACTTGGACTTGGTCATTTTTGACTTGACTTGCCCAGCTCTGCTAAAGAATGGTAAGAGTTGCGTAAGACGCGGATGACTTTTGTAAAAAATAGCTTTCTGGGTTCTTGATCACACTGTAAAAGCGATTCTACTGGTAAACCCAAAAAGGCTGCTGGCATGTACCCACAGTTAAAAGCTTGTTTTGGTTTCTACGGTGGACCACTTTGGAGTTTCTTAAAATGGGAAATAAGTAGCTTTCCACGTGTCCTAGGGAGGAACGTTTGTAGGTTCCCTAGTAGCAAGGTTTTTAGAGCGATTATTTTTTTTGAGAGAATGCCTGGACCATACGAGACCTTAAATCAGATTTCGAGTTCGTTGCAAAAATTGTTCCATTTCTTCATTGTGTTCGCTCAGAGTAGATATTTTCCTGTGCTGTGTGGATGCAATTCTGAACGACCTGTCTAGAAACAAGAGTATATGACGCGGTCGGATTAAAATCATAATAGGCTATGCTTTTTCGTGGAGTACGATTGGTCTTGGTGATTATTTACGAATAAACACTAAACGAAACAATGAGCATGTAATGAACCGTTTACAGTTGATGTATTTGCAGTGTCCTACTATGTTATCTGAATATGGTTTGCAGTAGCCTTACTATTCCTTGGTACGCTCATCGCTAATAATTATAACTCGTTGCTTATAGTTGCTTTTATGCACCGTGAAGTTCCGCTTATGATTATTGTTAATGATCATTGAAACTGCTGTAGTTTTCCAATGCAATGGAACCATGTGATTTTCTACGGTATGATGAAATCTTCGTTCTAGTCACGAAGAAGTCGAAATGAATTAGTCATGAGCGTTACAATAGAGTTTATCCTTTTAAGCAGCTTCCATATTAGAGAACATGTACCTGTCAATACTAATACACAGATACTTTCGTTCACATCTTTTCTCGATTCTTAAGATAGCCATTCGAAGTTGGCTTTCATCAAACCGATAATTTAACCGAATCATAGAACATCATTATATATGATGTATTACATTAAACTAAAAGTGGATGAATTATTATTCACTTCAACATTGTCTTTAGGAATACAGTGTAATGCATTACAAATCTATTCCTCTATCAAAAACATCGACACTAGGTTGAATAATGAATGGAACTTCAATGGATTATCTGCTATTTAAATATTATTTCCGACAATGCATGAAAATGCATTGAAAATTTATTGCATTTTGAATGATTTCAACATTATTTCAAATAATGGATTGAAATACATTGATGAATAATGCATTATTCTCCATTATATGTTTATTTCAACATAATGCATTGTAATATATTGAATTTATACAAATTTTGTGACGAAAATCGCGTTTTGGAAAATAATGCATTGAAATGCATTAGTTTTCAATGCATTATTGTTCATTATACGCTTATTTAAATATAATGCATTGCAATGCATCGAATTTACTAATATTTCGGGGTGAAAAGCTAGTTTTGGAAAATAATGCATTGAAATGCATTAATTACCAATGCATTATTGTCCATTATACGTTTACTTTCAATATAATGCTTGAAATGCATTGAACGTATTCATATTTCGGGGTGAAAAGCGAGTTTTGGAAAATAATGCATTGAAATGCATTGAAGTTTATCTGAAATACCAAGATTCATGCACTATAATTAATTATTCGTGAAATTTTATAAAATAATGGACAATAATGTGTCATTTTTCCATTATTTATCCATTATCGGCTACATGGGATGCGACAATGCTGAAAGTTTTCGAGGGACGGGACTATCGGGATTCAGGACAAAAGGAAAAAATAATGTCCCGAACTGTAAAATTCGTTTATCTATACCTGTTAGGCATTTGAAAAGTTGTTTTCAATGAAAAACGTCTTCCCTAGACTGAAAGGGTAGTGTCTGGAAACAGGAATTCACCTGTGCCTGTCTGTCTCTCTGAAACAACCACATAAATGGTTGTTTCTGTGGCCCAAGTGACCATTTCTGTGGCGCAAATGACCATTTCTGTGGCACAAATGACAATGCTTATGGCACAAGTGACTGTTTTTTGGTGCATACGATGTTTGAATTTGTGGAAGGGAAACGCCGAATAACTCTGTCAGAGTGATGGAGCCCAAACATGATGTGCCTCCTATGGTATTTTGAGGCTGCCATCGCAAAATCTCTGAATCTGGCCAGTTAGTAGTTAGTTGAGACCTCACCCGCCGCCTCCCCACTAGGCATGCAACGAGTCTGAACTTTTGTATACATGTAAAACGGTTAACGGGCAACCAGCTTGCCTGAAATTGAGGACTCAAATTCTCAGGGATAAAACAGCCAATCTTTTTCATTTCAAGTTTTTAAGGCAGGTTTTAGTATTCTTCTGCATTGATGTATGCAATTTATTTTAATAATTGAGAGGAGAAATGGTAGTCAACAGCCAAAATTCGGTGTTTTTGTGCAAAAGCTCTCTTGCCATATCTCAAAAATCGACACATTATTAAGCACAAAAACAGTAATGGTAGCTTGAAATACGCATGAACAGCATTACTTTTATGTTCTGAACCGATAATTCCAAATGCGCAATTCAATTTTATATCCAGGACTTTTGCTAAAAAACTTCATGTCTGTGTGCTACCAAATTGTCTATGCGTTACCTACTGCTTTATCAATAGCGCACTCATTTCTCAAGGCATTAATAGTTTTTCTTTACCAAACGATAGCCCTGGCTTTTATCTATAAAACACTCTCTCGTGCAATTCATTAGCATGAAGAATTTCGCAGGGTTTATCACTTGTGTCGCACCTACGAAGAGCTGAGGGCTTGTTTTGTGTGTGCGTTTCGGACCAATATTTCACTAATAAAATCCAAATAAATGAACAGCTGAGACTCAAACTTTCAAGTATTATAGAATTTATTTCGTTACATATTGGTTGAAAATGACGAGTTTTCCCTCGTATGATTCTCTAGATACATTCGTTGGAAATTCAAAAAATGTCTGTGCATTACCTGCGTTTTCCATGTATAGGATTCGGTCACCAAATCCTATACAAAAGTTCTGGCTCGTTGCACTCCCGCTTTTCATCTGTGAAAGCCTTCGATCCCGTTCTGACATGACTCTTGAAACACGTTTCTGATCTACTTGAGATCCCTACCTCCATTCCAAAGCCACTCTTGGGTTGGTGCTCCTCTTCGTGTTTAGCTTCGCCTTTTCTTAGAGGTGTCGCAGTTCGCGTTCGCCCGGGTTCCCACGAACACGAACGCGAACGCAAGTCGAATACAACAGAAACTGTTGAGTTTTAAGTAATTTGTAGTTGTATTTTGATTCATATTTGGAGTAAGTCGCTATGAGTTCTCGGGTTACCGTGAACGTGAACTCGGCGGGTTCCCGGGTTCTCGAGAACGCGAACGTGGAGGGCTCCCGTGTTCTCAAGAACACGAAATCAGCCACGTTCGCGTTCATGGGAACGGAACCCGAAACTGACACCCCTAGCCTTTGTGTTTTTTCTCATTCATTTTCATTGGAAATTTCTCATTTTCGCCTTGTTTTTGCCTCGTTTTCACTTATTCAACTCTCTCCGTGTCTCCTATGAGCTTATACGCTCGTTTCTTTGAAACTGCACGCTCTTATTCTTATAGAAACAACTAATTTTCTCTGAAGTTGAGGTATTTCCAATCGTAACCCCTGTCATCGTCTGGGGTCCAGGAGATCGACTTTCGATGAACATAACTTGTGAATAACAAAAAATTGGAAATATTGAAAGATATGCTTAAAAGTGTTCATTATCATGCTCAGGTGATGATCTTCACATATAGTTCTCGGCTTTCTGTTGTCAATGAAAATTGTTTTTATTTGCTGTGACAGGACGTGTCGAATCAATTGCAGTTAAACATGTGCTATTCACTTTTACCCACCCTCAACAACTCAAAGGTCAATTTCTTAAAAACTCCCATATTTCTCTCAAGGCCCCCGCCCTCAAAATTCGAACTTCGCACAACGACATGCTATGATGTTGTTATACATTATAGTACCAATGAGTTATGTGTACAAAACACATTTGTATCTCTTTGTTTTCGAGCAGTTATAATAATTTTAATATGCACATAGATCTAATCCTGGGGGCTTTACGAATCTCCAGCGATATTCTGTGAAAACAATTTACAAAGTCTATTCTTTGTTCATGGAAGACACTTGGGGCTAGTGACGCTCCTGACCCGCTTTTTTACAATTTCTTCATTCATCTCTCTGGAGGCGTACATGAGTTTCAAAAATTTTCAATTTTCCAAAAAATAGCCCAACTTTATTAAAAGGAGAGCATTATTTCGTCATCTGACATCTTTTTCAGATGAAAGCGGCCACGAGCATCACAATACCCAGGCAATAAATAAAATCAATCTAATTTCAGTTAAATCGTTTTTTTCAAACTTTTCCCTTAGAAAAATTCGATGACTTAGATTGTTTCACCAAAATCAAAATTACAACGATACCCAAGCAGACACAAATAAGACATTAATGCTAAAAAACGGATACTTTATGTTTTCTTTTCGACGCGTTCAAACTGGAGAAATGTCCGAATTTTTGCGTTTTAACAGTTGATCTCATTTTGACTTTATCATCGTTAAAACGAATTGAAGTAACAAGGTTTAAACGAGTTGATAAAGTAAATGGAGTAAAACACAAAACGAAATCGGACACCTTTCTTACGTTTCAACGCGTTCAAGGGAAGCGTTTTAACTTGTTGTAATTAATTAATAACTACTTCAGCGTAGATTCGAACAAACATACTTTTACTTACGAGGCAGCTGAATAATGATTAGAACCAACTTACGTATTTCTAGTTCAACTAAATTTTCTACTTATATTAAACACAATTTACGTGCACAGCTTGCATTGATGGTGAAAAGTGATTGAGGTGAAAAACAGCGAAAAAAACATTTGATTTCATATATGTTCTTTTTAGCTAATATCTGATTATTCGACTGCTAATCAATTTCAATAAGACTATTAAGGACATTACTTGAATTTCAATCCATCAAGATCAATTTTAATCGAATGAAACTGATGGATCGATTCT
>OENT01003438.1:0-12478 GCA_900239685.1 Rotaria macrura | reverse complement strand
CAAGAAGATGATTTTGTTCTCCATCGGATTTCAGGAAATTATATTTTTGATCAGTATCTATTCGTGCTTTTCAATTTTTGAGCTTTAAAAATCCAATATATCTTGCTATATGTTTCTTTGTTGATTCCGTAAACAAAAACATCTTGCATCACCGGAAGATATCGTACTAGTGATGATTAACATCGTAAATGCAAAATCAAATGATTATAAAGATTAAAATTTTACTTTAATGCCAAGTACCAAGCGGGATAAATAAAAGACTGCCGAACAATGGTGTGTGTATTTTTATTACTATATCTGTTATGCTTTCTTATTGTTCGCTACTCTAGAATATTCATTCTTACGGTGATCTCTTGGAGAAACTGTGAACTAATGAAATTAACTAAAATTTATAGGGTCAATTGTTCGTATCGCAACATTTTGAAATGATCGGCATTTCTTCTTTAGGCCTTTTTTCAATACATACCGCGAGGAAGCATTCAATTCCTATTTTGTATTATTACTAGTGATATTATTTCACTCGTTTCGTTCTTTATGATAGTGGATAAATGTGAAGGGAATCTTTTGATTTCCATAAACACCATGTTATTCCTCTATTTTTAAAAATTAATTGAATTGCTTTAATAAATGTTTATTAATTAAAAAATTAAAATTAGATTAAATCTTTATTTTTATAAAAATGAATGCGATGAACATTTTTATATCTATAAAACAATAATAAGAATTTTACGTATCAATATTTGTAGGTAAAGAAAAAGTGAATAATAAAGAGGTTCGGTTGTGAGTGTGTGGGATGTGGGCATGGGTATTGACCTTTGATTCAAATCGTGCCAGTAGGATTTAGCACCAATATCTACACGACAAATCCTCAAACCATCAACCGCATATCCACAGGTGCAAGTGTCGACATCGATTACCTGAAAGAAAAATGAATATTAATAAGCTTTCTTGAGCAGTTCGAAAACGATAAGTTAAAAAATTGAGTCTGATTTGCTTTTCTACTTTCGCGAAACGTTAGCAGGTCTTTGATAGGATGTCTATTGTGCTGTACCCGCTATTGGTGACGTAAATGTCAGTCCAATTATTTATGTTTAGACTGCCAAAGGCTAAAGCAGACGGGTGTGATCCGAAACCAGATGAAAAAAACTGTGGGTTCGAGAAACTGCCATTGCCATAACCAAGAAAAACGGCAATGATGCTACTACCATAATTAGCAACGGCAAGATCGAGCGTAGTGTCGCTATCAAAATGACCAATGGCCAGTGATTGGGGTACTGAGAAATCGCCAGTTGAATACATTGTCGGATTTGAGAAGCTACCATTAGGATTCCCAAGAAAAACAGCAATATTATTAGTCCCGGAATTAGCAACTGCGATATCCAATTGGTTATCTTGATTGAAATCACCAACTGCGATCGAACTCGGATCAGACTGATTACCAGTTGAATAATTTGCGTGATGTGAGAAAGTACCGTGCCCAGATCCATAAAGTATGATCACTTCATTTGTTCCTCGATCAGCTACGGTAACATCTAAATTAGTATCGTTATTAAAGTCGCCAACGGCTACGCTTACCGGTTCAGAAGACTTCCCAATTCGATAAGCTTCTGCAGCAATGAAACTGTCACTAGCATATCCAAGGAATACGCCTATATTATCTTTCAACATATCAGAATGTACGATATCGAGTCGACCGTCTTTGTTGAAGTCACCAACAGCAACTCCCAATGGCCTAGAGTTATCTCCAGTGACGGTGACACGACAGTTGAGCCCCGACAGTTGAGCCCCGACTGTTGAGCCACCCGACAGTTGAGCTCCCGACAGTTGAGCTCCCGACAGTTGAGCCTAACGACAATTGAGCCTAGCGACGGTTGAGCTCCCGACAATTGAGCTCCCGACAGTTGAGCTTCTCATATATAGGTATCGCCCGACTATCAACATGAATAATTATGATAGTGAAAAGCTTTATTAAAACATCAAAACTAAAATTTAAATAATGCTCTGGCTTTCTTGAAATACTCTTCACTCGTACATGTATGAAAATTACTGATTAAAATTTGTAATTGTTCGTCCATTTCCTCATAAATTAACCGTTTAGTTAGCTTTGCAACACCAGCATCGGCTCTTTCCGCAAAAATTAAATTGGCATGTTGTTCTGTCTTGAGATCTTTAATTGATTCGTATATCGATGGAGCTTTACGCATACATTTCTGAAAAACGTATTTTATATGAAGACCCTAAAATTAGTTCATAAGTGTGGAATCTTACTTGTAGAGCATTATGCCAACCTTCTTGGCCATTATTCGTGCGTGGTAATTGATCATCAAGACGTGCGAAACAATTCCAAAATGATATAGGAAACCGTGGTAAACGACGGCGATTATTACGATTGATACGACCAATATAGTTGTCCTCAAAATATTCAATAAAATCTGCAAGTTCAATGAAAATAATATGATGAATTCGGTTTCAGTATATATTTGATACGAACCATCTATTGATTCAGGTCCATCTTTTTGTAATCTTTCAGATTGTTCAACCACGGATTCTTTCGGAATAAACGCCAAACAAGCAAAATTTTTCAATTGATGTCGAACTACACGATCATGAAGAAATAGATTTGTCAAACCGCTATCCTAAGAAAAAAAAATACATACGCATATTCAAATATTTCATTTTACACAAACGAATTTCAAGTAGATAATACTTACTCGAATTTTTCTCCATAAATTTTGTTTAAAATGAAAGAAACAGGCATTAATTCGAGTTTCGGGTAGAGTTTTTCGAATCACGTTCTCAACGGCTGACTCGAAATCGATAGTAATTGATTTCGGCTGATTACGTACATGTTCAAGTACAACATCAAATAGTTCTTGATATATATTTTCAGATTTACCGGGGAGAAGAGCATACAAGAGTGGAATAGTGCGTCCATGAAAATGACCATGGATTGAATACAATTGGTAAAATAGTTTTGGTGCTATCTATAAAAGCGAAAACAATAGCATGTATGTAGGAAAATATTATTCAATCATCAATCAAGTACATAAACCTAACCTTGAATGTTCCATCGGCATGCCAATGGTCACAATTGGAAAGTCGATTTAAATCTTTCGTAGAAGACAATATGATGATTCTCTTATGAATGTCGCCATTATCATATAAAATGAATCGATCGCCAGTATTAGTTATTTGTAATTCTTCAGGGATTTTTATATCTTCGAATGATGCTGGCGTTGGCAATGGAATGTTATTAATTTTACGCTTCCGTTCAACAGTACGTTGTACTGCTGCATAATTACCAATAATTGATGCATCATCGGGATGAATACTTAGTAATGNTTCATGAATTATTTTACGTGGTGCATCATTAGATATTATAGCATTCTCACTAACTTTCAATTTGAATTCCATGGATATTAATTCATCGGGATTCGGAGCATGATTATGATCAGTTAATATGACGTATGTATTACTATTAGAAGTTAAACGACCAGGACAGTTATTAAGAACACATTGTCATGTGACTTGGCTTTTGTTTGCTCTTCTATGACGGAAGCCTTCATAGAGAAGTTAGTCTTTTCCTTTCGACGATTTCATAATGGACATGGCGAATCAGTACTTTTTAAAATGATGTGTATGTTTTTCTTTCGTCATCGTTAAACTTATACCATTAGTTGATAAAATAGCTAATCACCTACGAAGAAATATCGTTTCTTTCGAGATATCAAATTTATCTGTTCTACTAAGATAGCCATTTCCAACTTGTAGGTGCCGTGATTTACAGCGTACTTCAATTTTCATAAAATTTCCCCTGACATCTATTTCCTTTGACCCAGTCTGTCTATAAAAAGCTCAAGTGTCGGTAACTCAACTGTCGGGAGCTCAACTGTCGGGTGGCTCAACTGTCGTTAGGCTCAACTGTCGGGAACTCAACTGTCGGGAACTCAACTGTCGGGAGCTCAACTGTCGGGTGGCTCAACTATCGGGGCTCAACTGTCGTAGGCTCAAAAGTCGGTGTACCCTCCAGTGACATAGGTAATTACATCAAAAAAGCTACCATTGACATGCCCAAGAAGAATGCCCACAGTACCGTCACCATAATTGCCAATAGCGATATCTGGTCGATTATCTTTGTTGAAATCTCCGATAGCGATCGACCGTGGATTAGAATTAATGCCTGTTGAATACGTCGTTGCACTTGAAAAATTCCCGTTACCATCTCCAAAGAGAATAATTATGTTAACGGTACCACTAAGAGTGACGGCAACATCGATGTGATCATCGCCGTTGAAATCAGCGACGGTGACCGCCCATGGGGCGGAACCAATACCCGTTGAATAAGTCGTTTGTCTTGAAAAACTACCATCACCGTGTCCTAGAAAAATTTCTATGTAGCTCGTATCTTTATAAGCGACGACAAAATCTAGTCGATTATCGTTGTTGAAATAGCCGGCAGGGATTCCAACTGGGGTGACACAATAAACATCTGAATAAGTCCATACATTTCTAAAATTTCCATTTTCATATCCAAGAAGGACACCAATAATGTCAGAATCAATGAAAAAAACAGCAAGATCGAGTCGATCATCGCCATCAAAATCATCAACTACACCCAATCCTATAGAAAGAACGTTTAAAGTTGTTTTCATTTGAAAGGAACCATTGCCTTGTCCGAGAAGTACAATAACTGGTGCTGGTTCGATATTAAAGCAAACAACGACATCGAGTAGCGTGTCATTGTTGAAATCACCAACATCGATCCAGAACGGAAACAGGCCTTCACCAAGTGAAAAAGTGCTTTGGCTGGAGAATGTACCATTGCCCCGTCCGAAAAAGAATCCTATACTTGCAGCACCATTATTGATGACGGTGATATCGAGGAGGCCATCGTTGTTGAAATCTCCAACGGCCAAACCCTGCGGTTTCGAACCAGACCCAGTTGAATAAGTTCTCGCATTTTCCAAAGCAGCATTATCACCTCTGAGGAGTACACCAACACTGCCAGTACCAGAATGAGCAACGACAACGTCTGTTCGATTGTTATTATCGAAATTACCAATAGCAACTGACTTTGGACTGGAACCGATTCCAGTTGAATACGTTGTATAATTTGTGAAAGTTCCGTTTTCCTCTCCAAAAAGAAGAGCTATGTTATCTTCTAACAAGTTGGCGACGGCAATGTCCAGACGACTGTCATTATTGAAATCAATAACGATCATAGATACAGGATCAAAGTTAAAGCTCCCTGAGTAGGCATTTTGCTTTGAAAAACTATTGTTATCACTCTCTAAAAAATAACCGTTTCCCAGAAAACCAACTCGAAAAGGTTTGCGAGGCTCGGAAACCCTTTCCTTACTCTCGGGAACTGTTTCAAGGGTTTCCGAAAGCTCGGAAACCCATTTTTTACTATCAGAAACTCTTACAAGGTTTCCGATAGTAACAAACTCGTAAACCGAAAATGGTTTCCGAGCCTCGCATACCCTTCCAAGCGTTTCCGAGCTTCGGGAACCTTTTTCAGTTTGCGAGTTTGTTACTATCGGAAACCTTTTAAGAGTTTCTGATGGTAAAAATGGGTTTTTGAGCTTTCGGAAACCCTTGAAACAGTTCCTGAGAGTAAGAAAAGGGTTTCCGAGCCTCGCAAACCTTTTTGCGTTGGTTTTCTGGGAAACGGTTATTTTTTAGAGAGCATGCCTCAAAAGTAAAATGATGTCGTGTGTACCGTGATTTGCAACGACAAAATCAACTTGCCCATCACTGTGAAAGTCACCGACGACAAGAACTTCAGGATCTGCATTAGACCCAGTGGAAAAGGTAGCTGTACACTCAAATCTTTTATAAATGAATGCAAGAAAAATACCGACGGTATACGCTAGATTATTTGCGACGACGAAATCTATAAGTTTGTCTCCGTTGAAGTCACCAATTGCCAGTGATAATGGACCGGAGCCATTCCCAGTTTCGAATATAGTAAGGCTGGAAAATGTTCCATCTCCATAGCCAAAGAAAACGCCCAAATCATTAGTGCCCTCTTCTGCAACGGCGATATCAAGTAGACTGTCGTTATTAAAATCACCAATGACAATCGCGGACGGATTCGAGTTACTGTTCAATTTGTATTGTCCATACATTGAAAAATTTCCATATTCGTTTCCAATAAAAATCAGAATATGCTCTTCATTTTCGGTTGCGTCGATGATCGCTATGTCCAGATAATTATCATTGTTAAAATTACCTACGGCAACTGCCCGAGGATACGAGGCAGCTCCTGTCGAATAAACCATTGGACTTGCAAATGTGCCATCACCATTTCCAGAAAAAACGCTTACTGTCCAATACTAATAATTGGCGACAACGATATCGAGTCGACCATCGTTGCTGAAGTCACCTACAACGACGGAAGATGGACCCGATGAATCACCAGTTGAATAAGTAATTTGATTAGCAACAGAGCCATTGCCACATCCAAGAAAAACGCCTACATTGTTCGTTCCATAATTGGCGACGACGATATCGAGTAGACCATCGTTGTTGAAGTCACCTACGGCAACTGCCCAAGGATACGAGGTAACTCCTGTCGGAAAAAACATTGGACTTGCAAAAGTGCCATCACCATATCCAGAAAGAATGTCTGCTGTGAACCCATAATTATCGACGACGACAATATCGAGTCGACCATCGTTGTTGAAGTCACCTACAGCGGCTGCTATTGGATAAGAATAATCCCCAGTTGAATATGTCATTTGATCTGCGAAAGATCCGTTGCCGTATCCAAGAAGAACGCCTACATTGTTCGTTCCATTATTGGCAACGACGATATCGCTTTGACCATCGCTATTGAAATCACCTACAGCGACTGCTACTGGAGCAGAATAATCACCAGTTGAATGAGTCATTTGATATGCAAACGACCCATTGCCACATCCAAGAAAAACGCCTACATTGTTCGTTCCATAATTGGCAACGACGGTGTCGAGTAGACCATCTTTGTTGAAATCACCAACAGCGACGCAATATGGATTAGAATAATCACTAGTTGAATAGAAGAGAATGCCAACGGGCTCAGAGCTTGTGCCACCTTGATAAGTAATTTGACTCGCAAAGGTTTGATTGCTGAAACCGTTGAAAATCATTTCATTATTACTTTGTTGATTGGCAATGGCGATGTCAATTTTTTTGTCATTATTGAAATCTGCAATGGCAATTGAGTATGGACTGAATTGAGGGCCAGTGGTATAAATGCCTTGCTTTGTGAAGGATCCATCTCCGTAGCCGAAAAATACGCCAACAGTGCCGGTACCATTGTTTGCGATTGCCACGTCTGGTTTATTATCGTTATTAAAGTCGGCGATGGTTATGAAGATTGGATTGGAGTTATCACCCGTAGAAAAAAATACGCACGCGCTAAAAGTTCCGTCGCCGTATCCAATAAGTATGGCTAGAGTATCGGTCCCTGAATTCACGACGGTCAAATCAATTTTTGTATCGTTGTTTATATCGGCGACGGCGATTGCATAAGGATATGAATTAGCTCCAACTGTATAGGTGACGTGGGTAGCAAACGTTCCGTTCCCGTATCCAAGAAATACACCGACATTCCCTGTACCGAAATTGACGCAGACTATGTCAAGTTTATTGTCGTTGTTGAAATCACCAACTTCAACTGCATGCGGAAAAGAATCGTAACCAGTGAAAAGACTTATCTGTGTTGTGAAACTGCCGTTGCCTAATCCAAAATGTACACTTATACTATTGGTTCCATAATTGGCAGTCACTAAATCGAGTTTTTTATCGTTATTAAATTCATTCACAACGAGTCCCATTGGACGAGAAGGAGTAGTGTCAATTGTTATTTGATTTTTAAAAGTTCCATTTCCATTCCCGAGTTGAATCCCAATATTGCTAGTACCAAAATTGGCAACTGCTATATCAAGTTGATTATCGTTATTGAAATCACCGACAACAACCATGCGTGGAGAGGAACCAAGACCTGTCGAATACGTCATTTGTTTCCCAAAATTATCATTTCCATTTGACAGAGAGACACCGACCGTGTCACTTCCAGTGTTCGTGATAACAAAATCCATCAGACCGTCGTTGTTGAAATCGCCAACTGCAACTGACTGTGGATTAGAACTAGTTTGACTTGAAAGTTGAGCTGCACGACTCAACATTGGTATACAATTTCGACCTAAAGAATACAAGAAAAATGAGGTGAGTCGTAAGTTGATCAATGTCTCAAATGGCACTAAATATATTGAATGATTTGGAATTTCTATAATTTCGACTGTATCCATTAGAATTTTCTATATTTCACGAATAAGTTTCGTCTTGCTACCAGTAACTTCATGTATAAGACCCATTGATATCTTTGTCTTGGGCACCATAAGATACGAGTCACTTGTTGTGCTGTCTTTATTTCAGTCGTGAATTAGATTCTTGCATTTCATGTCTTAATATTTTATGGAATTGTTACAATACAAGTGAATGAAAACAACGTGAAACAAGTCACACTTAGTTTGTTGATTGAATCTATCTAAGATTTTCTTGGATTAGTTAAAGAATTTGGCGTTTATAACATCAAGGGGTTCAATAAAGGCGTTGGCTTAAATTTTTTTGTGAGGGGCATTGTGGAGAACGAAACAAGTTCACCAATAAAAAGTCAGTCAACTATAGATTTAATGTCTAATATGTATTGCTGACAATCTTTTTCGATCAATATCTGTCTCCTTTATGATAGATGTCTACAGAAAAGAAAGGTTCCTTTCAACTCTCTGCTTTCATAAAGTTAAAATCTCAGGCTAATTATGGACAAGAGATTGATGCCATTAGGGTAGACGGAAGGAGAACAAACATGAAGGTGAAGATGATGACATTATCGAACTGAAAGTGACACATTCACTGTATAACTTATGCTCAACAATGTTCTTGCATCTCTATACTTATTTGAGATTGATAATAATGCATGTTCACTAAATTTCAGTTAGTTTTGAAGAACTAGATTTTATCTAGATAAAATCAGTAACTGGATAACTGTTAGTTCACCTTCTCTGATCCACATTGTCATTCTAATATGTTTTTCACAAGAAAATACCTTTCATTATATAGATTAACAAGAAACTGCTCATTGACAGATTGGTTTATTGAGTCGAATGTGGGTATGCGATCCATAAATGGGTGATTCTTCTTTATATCAAAAGTCACATTCATTCTCATACCCATACCGACAAGCAGTGCTGGTGTTAATTTACCACATGCAGTAGTTGTAAGACTATAACTCTAACCTCGATTGATTACTTGCATAGATTATACCGATATCAAATGGTATCACACTTTGATGCTTTTTAAGGAAACATCAAAAATACTGGTAGAAAAGACTCGATCCTATTCTACAGTTTTCTCTTACGGTTAGTCCATAAGACGTATGTAGAACAGAAAGAACATACTTGATGGCTTTGACGCGGTAAAACAAACTACCAGTATACCGATCATCGTAACTATACTTGTTATCATTGGCAATAAAAATATTGGTTTGGCACTTAAGTTTACCATTGGCCAGAGGCAAAATTTCCTAGGAAGGAGGAACAATGATCATATTTTGGATAAAAACAAAAAGTCATACATAGTTTGTCGAATTGTGTAAGCTTTACTTCTTTCCACGGGGTTTCTTGGAATCTGTCGTGCATTTGAAATTGATTGTCTTCTCGGATGCATCAACGAATATATTCTTCTTTGAGAGCGCATCATTGACCGATTGAATGTCATCATCCATAGGAGCCATTTCAATCTATGAAGATGCAGTAGAAAAAAAAATTATCGATATAAACATATAAGTAGATAACTAACTATTTAAAACTTTTAACGTAAACTATCAGTGGAGTAGTTTTGCATAATTCGTTTAGTCGATACATATGCATGTAACTTTTCTGTTTAATTCCAAAGATTTGTTCAGCTATATACAAGCATATTTAATTAATTGAGTAATTGCATCAGATCCTTGGTGATAAACTTACATCCGATCAAAATATTAGCAAAAACACTAGTGAATATTACAACGAAAATGAAAACAGTTGTTTTAGATGTTTATTTAAATAACTGACACTTATTTAGTATTTATTGATCGATTTTAAAATGAATGAATAAATACACATTATCTTTTCTGTTTTAGATGCCTTTTCATAGATATTTTGAGATCAAATATCCTGAACGTGTTTTCTAGCCATATTTTTTAAAACACCCGACAGTTTAACTTCAGATTGTCTAAGATTTGACCAACTTTTCAAAGTCATTTTCTTTATGGACGTAGTATAATTGAGTCAAGATATGGTTGGGTATCATAACATACCAAACTCATACCTAAGATATCTCGCCTTTGTTTTAATGCTTCACAAAAGTAACTATCGAAATCCGTCGTTCCAAGAACTCGTTGTTTTTCTTTTGACAGAGTTTCGGGACATTTCTATTGAAATTGACCAGATTAATATAGGTTTTTCTTCTATGGAAAATCCACCATTATTTGCTTAGAGTTTCTTAAAACAGAGTATGAATATTTTTGGTGAAAGCCAATTCCTATGTTATCTAAGTTTTCATAGACCTGTACTTGATACATTTGTTTTGTTCAAAGCCACACTATTGTGAGCTGACACAATATTTCTACTAATTAGATTTCAGCGAGATTAAATTCTCTACAAGAATTTGTGTTTCAGCACCTGTTTTCTCATGTTTCGAATACGTTTACTCAGTGACGTGAAAGTGACAATATAATCAAATGATCGAGTTTGTGACTCTAATTCAAATGATGCTTATGAAGGCACATCAATTACAAAGATTCACCAGAAAAATCTTAGTCATATTAACTGATCAATGCAGAGGTAGTTGACTATCACTTTCACATGTGCAACAAAATCTTCTTAAGTTAGTTGCAATTTTTCGACTGAAATCGAAAAAATGTTTTTAATTTGCTCAAATGGATATCACTTTTGGTCCTATTCAAATATGGTCCTTGGTAATGACTTCATCGATGAAGCAGAGAAAAGATAAATTAATTAATATTGCAAACTCCAAGGGAAAGGTGATAAATAGATCGATAGCTCTTGTTACTTACTGGGAATCGAAACTTCCACTATAAATTCAATCTTTCATTTTGTTTACAGTTCAGTCCTAATCGATAACCGACCAACGACAACAAACTTTGGCAGTAACTAAACGTTCGAAAACCAAATTTTCTTTTGACTATTGCAAATCTAATGTCGCTGGTAGGAACCGATCCTGCCATCAGGCAAAGCGAATAAATGCTCCATAATGTCTGAGATCTCAACAAATTCTTCGCAATTCACTTATTTTAGATTTGTGAAATTACCTATTTCTCCACTTTGTGTCTTATTTGAAATAACGTCTAAATATCGCCTTCGCTAAATCTTTAACAAGCTTTTACTGGCAGTATACAGGTTTGTTTCTTCCTTTTTCGTACTATCTTCACGCAAAATACTTTTCTTTTATTAGGTCAAATAGTTCACTGTCTTTTTTTTACTGCAACGGCCCTTTATCAATCCATAGCTTTCGATTTATATTTTCTAACTCTACCAACTATAGGCTGTTCGGATGATGATTTGAAATATCTCATTCTTATCAATGATTACAGTTTTTTCTGTACTATTTTAAGAGTTCTTCTTTAATGAGTTGATGTATTCTATGACTTCCTATAGTATTTCGAAATCATTTTTGTATCTTGCCAAGATTTACATTCAGTTTCCATGTGAACCTTATAAATATCACTGATTGAAATCTCTTCATTCCATGCTTTATCATGACGAGAATCATTTGTTTAATTAACAGTCGAACAAATTAATTTTTCCATTTTTTCAGTTGCTATCTGAGAAATAAAAGCATGCAAGTGACTTCCTTTTGGGTTCTAGATTTGTTTACATTTACGATGAAGAGAGGCGTAATGTAGATTCATGTATGTTCTGTGCTGTTTGTCATTTTTATCCAAAGCAAAAGATATTCTACAACTATTCAGTTAGTTGATTTTGAGGTCAACAATAGATCTGGATTGAAAAGCATGAAAAATGGTTTAGGATATGCTTCATAGTTTATCTCATTGTATCAAACCAAGTAGTTGAACTTATTAGTTCAATTGCGAAATACGACGCATACTACAGATATTAGATGCGCAAATATTTCAAATAAATCAAACGACTATAAATAGATTCTCTGTTTCTGTCCGTGTCGACTTAACACAAGTAGCTCTGTTCTTACACTCTTAAATGAATGTTTTCTTCCTTTTTGGATTCAAAAGTGAAGCTTGAGAACGAACTTATTTCAAATCAGAATAAAACAACGGGTTTTTGTGAACACTTTCATGATTCCCGCTTCACGCTTGTCATTTTTTCCACAGTGATGCCGTGAATGGTGTCAATCTATCGGTGGTGTTGGACAAACTCCACATAGATATTTAAATTACATGTTCTTAAAGACG
>OENT01003437.1:0-12487 GCA_900239685.1 Rotaria macrura | reverse complement strand
CGATTAATTACGAAAAAACAAAAGCACTGTTCTCAGCGAGAGCGATTGGTTCTCCAAATATTGATCTCACATGTGGCGAGAAGGAGATTAAATACGTTAAAGAGTTTGAATATCTTGGCTACTACATAACGCCGAAGTTAGGTTTCGGTTCGATGATTGATCGTACAAAAACAAAGGTTCGGCAGCGTGTAGCCATGATAAATTCCTTTCGCTATGAAGGTTTCACATCTCCGTCTCTAAGAAGAGCACTATTTCTTTCTTATGTTCTTCCTTTGTTCGTTTGGTTATTCCCTTTATATCCACTGTTTACAGATTGCCAACAACAAGATCTTAACCATTTCTATTTTACTTGTCTGAGAAAAGTTATGCACTGCCTTCAGTGGGGGCATGACTTCTTTGCATTTGTATTCAATGAGAAAACGTTGGAAGATCGATGTCGTCAGTATTGGGACAAGTATTTCGAAGCTTGGTCGGATAGTTTGGATGGAAGGTTAATATTAGAACAAGCAAACTTCAATGTGTTTAGGGAAAATTGGCTTCTAAACGAGCATAGCGTAAAAAGTCTTCGTAGATCTAAAAGATATGTTCATCACACGTCGTTGTTGATGAAGGTTGCCTCTTGGTGCACCTCAATCCCCTCTAACTCATCCAACCTCAACTATGATATTGAAGATGTTCTTGTCCTAAGTGAGTTCCCAGAATCTTTCTAACTTTTCCTTCATCTCTTTGTTGTTATTTATGTACAAGTAAAAAAAAAAACAAACAAACAAACTTATCAAACTAAAGATGTAATAATGAAAAAAGAAAAATCCCTTTGTGTTTGTGAAAAAAATTTTTTTTTTCTTCTTCATTCTCCTCTACTCTTTATTGTACTGAAAGGGCCATATTTGGTCGCAGTTATTTGCATAATAAAAAAAAAAACTATGTCGAACGTAGCATTTATCGGCATAGATTAAGAAATCGCAAATGTTTGCATTGCACATTATATACCGATGCTATGGAATACTGAGAAGTTAGAGCGGTATACATTTTTTTTCTATAGAAGTCTATCAACAGGGTAGTAGAAATTAACGAGTAAATCGCAGATTACCATTGCTACAAAATGCATTCGATTTTTCAAAAGTGTCCATTCTTATTGTAAATCTTTGTTCTATAGTCCACTAGTCACCAAAATAATACTAACTCAAAAGAAGTTGCTAGGTATGCATATTTCTAAATAGAACTGTCTTGTTTAACAAGGTGCATGTATTTGAAATATACGCAGATAATATTTACATTTAATTTTTTTAAGAAACTGATGCATTTAGAGATACATCCATATCTAGCAATATTCTCCCGTTTATTATTCTTCTAATGATCGCGAGAATGCGCACTGAAGAGTTTCAATAAAGAAAGGAGCATTTCAATTTTGAAAAGGAGTTTGAATGTATCTTGTAGTATTCACAGAATCACTTATTCACGCGTTAAAATTTGAGTTTCAGATGCGTTGCAACTAGTTGAATAAACGTGATATTACGGGCGTTGAAACGTTTACTTTGAAAACGCGACACACCAGTTGATATTCTCATCCGTTTTAATTTTTTTCTTATAACACAGTTAAATGTTCAACAAATGTCCGATTTTCGCCATTTTAATGCGTTTAGTTAAGAGCCGTATTTAAACATTTACGTTTTCACACACGCAACTCGTTTCAATACTAAATGTATTTGACTGTTAAAACGTACGAATTTGAACATTTAATGAAAGTTTAAATGCGGGAAAAATAGTGAAAAAATGTCAGTTTTAATGCGTTATTTACTTATTTCCGTCAGCTAGGGATACGACTACATTAAGTCTATTCTAACTCAACCAAACCAAACACTTCACTGCTACTTTCAACGTTTTCTAAATTCCATCACCATTCAACTGAGTTTCTTCTTATTCAACAAACTACATCTATATTTGTATCCTAATAAAATTCATCTATCAATTGACTTAGGTAAGTTTCATCGTTTTCAAGAAAAAATATGAGTCATGATGCTTTTCTAGGTGCATCGATAGATCCAGATTTTGTGACTTTCAATTTTGTCAATGAAACGTGCTTCTTAGTTCTTTTCCCAAATGCATTCTTTAATCGATCGAGCTTCACGTTAGTTTCCACTCATTGAAGAAAACGATTTCTTCCTCTGTAAGTTTGATAGATTCATCGGTCGATGGACTGAAGTGAGTTCGATCTTTTCGAAGAAGAAAAACTGATTTATTATTTTATTCTAGGTTCATCGATTGCCCGATATTTACTTCTTTTGCTAGTTTTTGATAAAGATCATCAGTTAGTCCGTTGTTCGAACGGCTTTCTTCCTCGATCGAGCCACATGTGAGTTTCTTCGTATTTAACAAAATGATTTCTTCATCTCTATGTTTAATAGATTGTCTGCCGATCGGCTAAAGTAAGTTTGATCGTTTTGAAGACAAAATATGACTCATGATTCTTTTCTAGGTCTATTAATATTCACACTTAGTTAGCATCTTCTTAATTGATGAAAGGCACTACATTCTAAAAAAAATAAGTACTTTCCTTAACCCTCTAAAAAGGTTCGGTAGATTTAAAATAGCATCCAAATGGCCCGGAATGTTTAAAAAACAATTTTCCTGTTCTACGAAACCTCTAAATTTTCTTCCCGTGTGCCAGCCAGCCGAGCCTTCTTCAACGAAACCTTTTTTAGTTTCGTAGAGTGGAAAAAGGTTTTGAAAGAAAGTGCGAAACCACTGAGGGTTAAGAAGAAACTCTATAGGTTTTGCAATTTCTTTCGAAACCTTTTTTCGCTCTACGAAACTTAAAAAAAGGTTTTGTAGAAGAGGGCTCGGCCCGCTAGCGCGCCGGAAGAGCCTTTAGAGGTTGCGTAGAACTGAGCAATCGTTTTTTAAGCATTTTGGGTCATTTGGATGCTATTTTAAATCTACCGAACCTTTTTAGGGGGTTCAGGAAAGTACTTATTTTTTTTAGAGTGTAGCGTAACATTCTTGTTCAATTGTCTGCTCATTTGTCTCTGTCTTCATTAATTTCTTCAACATATACGCTAACGGTCGGTCACCATTAGGAGTAATTTGTAATAGAACGGCGCCAATTCCATCGACACTGGTGTCCGTTTTTAATTAAAATGTTAGTGTATAATCGGGTAAATCGAGAATGAGATAGTTCGTTAATATTTTCTTAAGTTGATAGAAGGCTTCTCTGTCTTGATTTGATAATTCAAATTTTGATTCCTTTTTAATTCCTTGTTGGTGCACTGTTGCTGGTGAATATTCGTGTAGTGGTACGGCGATTGAAAAGAATTTCGGAATGAATTTCCGGTAATATTCTGCTTCGTTGACGAATATAAATGCTTCTTCATCTGATTTTAGTTCTGTGGTTTCTATCAGTCCATGAATATTGTCTGGATCTAGTTTGATAGTACCTATTCGAATTTAATGACCAAGAAATAGTATTTCTGTTCTTGCCACTTCACATTAGTCAACATTTTATTTGAAATTTGGTTCATGTAATAGAGAACATACTTCTTCAATCTGTCACAAATGTTCGGTGAAATTTTTTGAGTATATAATAATATCATCGATATAGGCGAGTACGTGCTTCCATCGGTTTGAACCTAATATTTGATTAACAATACATTGGAATGTGGGTGGCCCATATGTAAGTCCCTGTGGTAACACTTGAAATTGAAAATATTCGTCTCAAGTTGAGAATGCTATTTTGGTCTGTCTGGCTTGTCTAATGGTATTTGGAAATAACCGGTTTTGAAATCGAACTTCGTAAAATATATTGCCTTTGTTAATTGATCATAAATATCATCGATTCTTGGTAAGGGAAATGCATCTTATGCTGTAATTTGATTTAAACGACGATAATCCACACAAAATCTTGTTGTACCATCTTTCTTTTTTTACTATGACAACTGGTGAGGACCATGGCGATGTTGAATGTTCTATAATTTCATTTATCGATAATTTTCCGTTTTTTGTCTTAAGGTTTCTTGATGTTTATTGGATTTTGTATACGGTTTAGTATGAATAGGTCGATTTGTACCAGTATCGATAGCATTTTCTAAAGTTATTTCAATTTTCGATTGTTCATTAATATCAAATAGTTTTCCGTATTTCCATAAAATCTTTTGAATTTGTTCTCGCCGCTTGTCATCGTTGATATGTGCGATTAATTTATCGATTTGTTTTTGTATCGCTTCAGGATAAAATTTGTTTCTGAGATGTTTAAATAAATCATTACCAGTATAGAAGTGTTGATCACATTTACAACATTGATGTTGTTTTTCATGTGATGTCATGATGGACATGTTTTCGAATTTTGATTCGTCAGATTTATTCGCCTCTTTCCATTTTGGAATGAGCGTTGCACACACTTTCCTTGTCAGGATGTGTTTTGTTAAAAGATTTGATGACATAGTAACGCCGATAGTGACTGATACTTGCGTCGCTATGCCAACCATCGTTCGTCCCGAAACTGTTTGCAGTCGATTCTTTGCGCTAATTATGCTAATTCTTATTTTTCCATCTTTAACATTGAGTAATATACTTGGTGTTACGTTCTTGTTCCAAGAATCTTGTTTATTTTTAATAGGAGAACCTAAGCTTCTCCAAAAAGAAAAACACAAGAAAAAAACGCGAAGAAAAAACAACAAGAGAGAGAAAAAAACAACCACACGATATCTAATTATATATCTATCTATAAATATATTAAAACAAAAGGAAAACAACAATGAAGGATCACCACTCTATATTGTAATATAGATGGCAGATCCTGACACCTCGCACTCTATAACCGGTCAAAGAAATAAGTCATTTGATAATAACTGTTCATACTGATCTTTAATACCTTGTGATTTTAATCCAATGTAAAGTATTTTTCGGATAATGTTGATGTTGAAATAAGTAATAGCGTAAGAACGTAAAATTTTTTTAATGCTAGTAATGGTGATATTAACTGTTCGAATAATTTCAAAGTTATGTCAGTTTTTTCTATGTCTTAAACTCGAGTTTTTATTTCTTCTTTCTCGTGCAGATGCTGATCGTTTTTTCGTTTTCATTCAAGATTCAGGAATAGATTTAATATTAACACTATTATCATGGAAATCATAAATAATTTTAATAGCTCGATGATGATCAATTCGGTTAGAGTCATTGTTATTGTCTTCAAATAAATTAATTTCACTGATAGGTGAATTATCACCTAACTCTGCCCCACTTGTTAAATATTGATTATTTTCAAGGTGTGATTCAAGTGTTTCATCATCTTCATAGTTATTAGAATGTTGATTCATATTATATAATTCTTCCAATGTTTGATAATTTTGGTCAAGATTAGAATTTGGTGCCCGTTCTCTTAGATGATGATTAATATTATATGATTGTTCATTTGTTTTGTTTTCAACAGAAATCTGATGACGTTCATATAAATCATGAACAGTCATAGAATCATCACTTTCATCCCTTACTGATATATCGATCACTTGTTGATGTTTAACTAAAGAAAGAGAAGTAAACTTTGTATTTAAATAAGCAAAATAATCTCCTAGAGTTTTAATAGATGGATCATTAGCGAGAGGATCAGATACATAATTGTCATACATGAATAATACTATGCCCATCAAAGATAAAAAATCATATGTCGCGTATTTAATCAAACGTTTCCGATATTTTAAAGAGTAAGTCTTGTCACGAGAGGGTAGTCTTTTGTCTTAACCAAGAGACCATGATCTTAATGCTTCTCTTTTTGACAAATATTGATAAAATATATATGCAATTGCGTCTTGTGGACTCCATAACTGATTGTTCATTACTTTAAGTCGATTCATCATTGCTGGTGATAGAAATAATTCAGGATCTGAATAAGGTGCACTAAGAGCAAGTGAATTACCATGAACATTTGAATGATTCTTATTATCACTTGCCGTTTTATTAATATATTCATTAAACCATTTTGTAAACATTAATTCAACAATAAATACATCTGACGGAAAGCAGGTAGGCAATAACAGACAGATTTTAAAGCGATCCGATTCAGTCAACAATGGTCCACAGAAATGTAAATAGGTTTCGATAGGAAATAAACGATGAAGTAATTTTTAAATTTAAAAAAGAACATGGTGATGCTCTATGAGGTAGGTGAGTTGTTTAAACTTGTAAAAGATGTTAGCGTAATCGCTTACAGGATTAAAAATAGGAAACACGATGAAACTGCTTTCAACAGCACGGAAATCTTGCTTTCTTTCATGAAACCTGCTACCTGTTTACTCATCATTTCCCACTGAGCGACTATAGCTGCAATAAAGAAGCAGCTAATATATTCTCATCAGAAAATAGTGACATATATTCACTAAAGCCGTACCGAAGATCTGTGACGTTCAGTGACGTCATTGCGGGTCATCTATCACTTCTGTGACCACCTTCTACACTGACAGTGACAGCTTCTGGAAGGGAAATCACTTGTCAGTACCAGCCTGTGATGGAAGGGACGGGGCATCGATCAGTAGCGGTCTGTAGGGGGAGGACCATTAGCAGGCATCTGTCACTAATGGTCTAAGATGATGGAATCACCTGTCATAAACGGTCTGTGAACGAGTCGGACGCGGGCATCAATTGGTCGCGGTCTGTGAGGGGGAGCAGATGGGTTCAGGGTCAAATGTCATTCACGATTTGTTAATGTGGGGTGGGGTTTAGCTGTCGGGAACGGTCTGTGAATGAACGAGGGGTTCATCTGTCAGTAACAGTTTCTGATGATGAAACCACCTATCGGTAACAGTCTGTGACGATGAAAGGACCTGCCGGTAATGGTCTGTGACCATGAAATCAACTGTTGGTAATGGTCTGGCAACTGAGTTTGGTGAAGTGTAAGTGGTTGGGAACTGTCTTTGATGCTTGAACCCGTTGTAGAAAACGGTCTCTGACGATGCAACTATCTGTCCGTAAGGGTCTGTGGATGGGTGTGGGGTGTGCTAACGTTATTATTCTGTGATGGTGGAAACACCTTTTGGTAGCGGTCTGTGTATGGAGGGGGAGGGGGTTGCTGTCGGTAAAATTCTGAGATGTTGGAACCACCAGACGGTAACGATCTGGGACGACGGAACAACATGTCGGTAACGGTCTGTGATCAGGTTGAGAAGGGGACGGGTCACCTGTAGGTAACCGTCTGAGGGGGGGATGGCTGGTTGCATATTTTCTACGTTGAACACTTGAACACTCCTTTCATTCGTGCTGCACAAAATTGAAGATGCTGTTGGATCTGGTAGTATTATCAAAATTTTAAGAAATGCAGGTGTATAGGAACGAATATCAGATTCCGTGTCGAATATATAGTCGAGGACACTATTTTCAATATGAGATTGTTTTTTTTCATTCTTCGCTAGTTGTTAATGAATTATTACTGTAAATCACAAATGGTTTTTATGGTATTTATGGACGAAAGAGTTGTTCGTAACGATATTCTTTTTCAATTTTCTTTATTAAAACGATCAGGAATGCGTGAATTTGTTGATAGTGACAACTTGGATATGATAATTAACGAAATAGAATTAAACGCAAGAAAGAAGGGAAATAGAAGAAAATCATATTTTAATAAATCGAATAACAATGTTGAACAAAAAAAAGATAGATGAACATATAACTCGAATGAAGGAAAGAGAAACAGAAAGAAACCAATTGTTACAGAATAGTAACAATACATAAAGAGGGCGTTACGTATTGTAACGCATTGTTATGCATAAATTCGATCGAAGTGGATCGGGTATAATTGTGATACATGAACTTGATAAAGGTTCTGATTTGATAAATCTTGGATTAATTACGTTGGATGCATTTCTTTGATAACCGTCATAGGATTAGAATAAATTGCAGATAATTTTGAACGATTAGTTGATAACCGTTTCAATACTTGAGTACCAATTGAATAATGAATATCAAAACGATTATGATCAACAACTTTTCTGGTAATTTTGTTGCTGTTATTTGATGTTTATGATTGCCTGTTGTTGATAAATCTTCAGAGTTTGTTGAAAATAATGAAAATAATCATTTGGTTTAGAAAATTCATAGTATCGTCTTGTTATATCAGGTGGTAATCTAGGATTTCGATCGGATTGTAATTGATACGGTCGAAATTCCGTTGTCAGATGTTGTCCTGTATTGCAGGCAAATATAATTGGTTTTAAATGAATATCCCAATCATTAATTTGTTGATCAATTAGTTTTGCTAATTGACGTTCAAATTAGGGATGCAACGGTGACGTTTCGTCACCGTTATACCGTCACCATGTCACCTGTCTTTACCGGTAACCGTACTACCGGTCAACGGTCAGTGTCAACGGTCAGTGTCACCGGCCATTGTTACCTCTTTTACTGCTCTCATTGGTCACCTTCATTTGTACAGCGTGTATGTTTAGCTCATTCTCACTATTACACTTGATAGGGGGTGAGAGGCTCTTTAGAAATCAGTTACTTAGCATTCGAACAATAGCGAAGTCCTCCCTTCAATCAGAATTTCTAGTAAAGTAGGCTGTGAGTCAAGCTATAAGGCATAAAAGTTGAAGTGTTCGTGAACAAAGATTGAGAATCCGTCATGAATATGTTCAAAAGTTTTAATTGACTTGCATATGAATAGCATTGTGTTCAATATTTCTTTCCAATACATTAGGAGTAAAACAATACCAATACCACCAATAGTATTGGTGGTACTAGGTATTGGGTGCTATTGGTACTGGTCAGTAGTGGTATTGTTATTAGTATTGGTATCAGTATTCCTATTGGTATTGGTACTCTATTATAATCAATAAATGCGCTACAGATCCTGAACCCATTATTATAGAAAAGCAAAGGTCATCCCCTTTTCCTTGGGATATAAAGTGGGCCGTACCTATTAGCAATGGAGTTTTTCCAAAAAGTGGCTCCCCATGGGTAATTTGACACGGGAAGTCCGAATATGACATCCATTTTACTCGAAGCCGTATTGGTCGGTCAGGAACCAATGGAAATTGAGTTTTTCAAAAAAATGACTCCCCATCGGTAATTTGGCACGGGAAGTCTGAATTTTACTTCGTTTCTCGGAAAACTCGATTCCTATTGGTTCCTGATTGACCAAGGGTTTCGAGAAAATGCATATCATATTCGGACTCACGTGTCAAATTACCTATATGGAGCCATTTTTTGGAAAAACTCCATTGCTAATAGATTCGGCCCATTTTTTAGCCTAAGGAAAAGGGGATGACCTTCTGTTTTCTATAATAATGGGTTCAGGAACTATAGCGCATTTATTGGTAATAATAACAGTACCAATACCAATAGGAATACCGATACCAATACCAATGCTAGTACCAATCCCAATACCGTATCGGTGTTGTTACATCCCTACAATAGATCTATAAGAAAGGTTCAAAAAACTCACTGTAAATTTTTAAATCTCGGTATTAATAATGTTAAGTTAAATTTTTAGGTAGCAACTGGCATCTCAGAGTGGAGTTTACTTTAATGCATTATTCGATAACTAAACACACTATGAAGAGAAGTAGGTTTATTACCGAAGGTGTACCCGGTGAAGCCGGTGACGGTGATCGGTGAAGACCGGTGAAATAGTAACGGTGCGCCGTTACTATGGTTACCGTCACCGTTGCATCCCTCGTTCAAATGTTGCATTAAACCTTTCAATGGCAACGTTTGCTTGGGGATGATATGAGGTTGATTTTATATGGTGACAACCTAATAAATGAGTAATTGCACTCATTTACTAATTGTTGAAATGAGATTCTTGATCGGAAAGAATGTGCATTGGTACCCCATAAATGCATATATAATGTTAATGGAAAGCTTCAACTGTTGTTCGAGCTGTTTGATTAGCTAATGGAATAGCAACCACCCATTTGGTAAAATAATCGGTAATTGCTAAAACATATGTCTTTCCTTGATGTGTTGTCGGAAAAGGACTGTATAATCAATACCAATTACTGGAACGGACCACTGGGTGCTTCAATAGGATGTAATAAACATAGAGCTTTACGACGCTCAATATTAAACATTAGACATTTTGAACACTTTCGGATATAAGTTTCGATAATAATTTTCATATTAGGCCACTAATAATCATCTTTCAATTTCCAATAAGTTCGACGAAACCAAAATGGCCTGCCCACGGGCTATCATGATAGGCATGTATTAGTTGTTGAATCATTGAGGGTGGTATATTTATTAGTTTTTGTTTGAACATGCCATGCTTATTTATTTTGTATAATATATCGTTCTTTAAAACATAAGAACAATGTAATGGATTTTCATTGATTTCTAAATTTTTTTCCTGGTATAATTTATCCCTTTTTTGAGCTTCAAGAATTTTTGTAATGCCGAAATCATCACCTGCCTCTCGTTGAGGAAGATCATCTAATAATAACAAATGATTTGAGAAAGTATCGGCAATGGGTGTTAGTTTTTTAAGGTCTTGTGCTTTGGCTTAAACTCGAGTTATAACAGCCTCAATAATAGATTATTACATAGTATTGTTTTCAGAAGGTAAAAATCCAAAATCTGAATCAAATAAATCATCATCATCTTCTAGTTAACGGATATATCTCGATAAATAATCCACCATGCAATTACATTAACCACATATATGGCGGATTTCTTTTATATTGTATTGTTGTAAAACTAATGAGATACGATCAACTCAACCATTATTAGATGACTTTTTGTGCATATCACGTAGTGGGCAATCGCCTGTTTAAACAATGAATTCACGACCTAATAGATATAATTTCATACATGTAACACAATAATATAAGGCCAATGCTTCCTTTTCAAAGGTTGGCCATTTTCATTGCGATTTCAGAAGCATTTGCGAGTGAAAAAAATGTTTTTACGTTCGCCATTGATTTCTTGATATAATACGCCGCCTATGGAGTAATCCGATGCGTCAGTTGACAAAATAAGAGGTTCTTTTGGTTCAGGATAAGTTAAGAATAAAAGTGGAGATGGAATAGCTGCTTTTAATTCATTAAAAGCTTCTTTCTGTGATGCATCCCAGTGGAATCTATTTTTATTTTTATTTGTTAAATTAGTAACAACTAATATTAGTGCAGCTATTCTTGTATAATCTTTAATAAATTTTCTGTATCAGCCAATTGTCCCAATGAAAGCATTAGCTTGAGTTAACGAAGTAGGTTGTGGAATAGCTAAAATCTTTTTAATACGTTCTTGTAATGGTTTAATCCCGTGACTACACTGTAAAAAAACGTTGAATACTAAACCCTTAAAGATTTATTAGACATTGCACTTTAATAAACCTTTTTAAGGGTATTTGAAAAATTTCGATGCCCTTCCGAAAGTTTCGGAATTCCATAAACCCTTCAATACCAACGAAGGGAACGAAATGATAAAACGGTATTGAAATGCCTTCAAGTATACATAATTATAATGATGTAAAACTGTCACAAAAAATGCTCCAAAATGGTTTGTATTATAGACATTATTTCGCTGTGTCATAGAACATTTTCACCTAGTAGAAAATATCGTTTTAATGTGTCATAAAAAAATTTTTTGGCATTTTTGGTGACAGTTTTACATCATATTATTATGCATATTTGAGGTCATTTCAGTACCGTTTTATCAATTTCTTTCCTGAATATGATTGAAAACATTTTAACGATTTACCTTTGTTTGCTCTAGAGCAGATTCGACCAAATGAACTTGTAAAAACGAAGCAGTGAATAAACAATTGCACTAAATTTACGCATTTTTGAATCAGTTGAATTTTCTATTTTTCTTAATCAAATTTGGGCGCTATTAGCAGTAAATTTACTGTCAGTAAAAGTTTTGAATGGTATTTTCAGGTTTATTTTAAAAAATGTAAAATTATTTTTGAGAATTGGTTTAAGATAAGCTAAATTAATTATAATTCATATTTTAAATAAATTTTAACTTACAATAATTATATTTTTTAAATGAAAATTATTCAAAATATATTTTTATTCAATTTAAACATAAATTATTATCAATTAATATTTATTATATAAATTATAACCTATTTTTATTATTTTAAATACAAATTGTTATCAATGATATTTATTTTTGAATAAACATTGTTTATAATTTAACTTCTATGTAAATTAAACGAAAACTAAATGTGCATTGACACACTCAGTTTATGAGAAAACGAAAGTAATTTATCGATTGAAAAGTGTATGAACTCACGCTGTTGATTTTTTTCGTTTATGATCTGAAACAAAAAATGCAAATGAATATAGACTTCAATGTTTTCATTGAAGTCATTCCTCGCGCTTCATCGGTACAGATAAGACGTACTTTCTATATTCGTTCTTCTCTGTTCTTCTACGTATTCAAGCTCTATTCGTTGTTCTCCCGCCAGAAACCGTATGGGTAAAACGGGAAACAACTTGACATAAAATGATATTAATTATCATAATCAAAGCAATTCAAATCAGACGATGCATTTGGAAGC
>OENT01003436.1:0-12496 GCA_900239685.1 Rotaria macrura | reverse complement strand
AATTGTTAGGATTTGAAACAGGTTCCTGAATGAAACTTGACAAGATCCTTGAGATTCAGGATCCTGACAGATCGTTCCAGGAGTTCTCAAGGAATGACAAGGATTGAGACTAGGGATAAGAGATCTTAGGTAAATTGTAGAGTTTTCACGTTGCATTTTGTGGTATGTTTTATTTTTTAAATAAAAAGTATTTAGCGAATCAAAATTAAAATTCAAAAACGACCATTCACTTCAACAATTTATGATTCACGGTTCCTTGAATTTTAGGCAGAAAACCACCGGAAAATACTATTGGCAATTGATGCTGGAATCCGGTGATCATACGCAAATGCCGGTTTTCTGGCCGTTCTGACCGGGTGGTAAAAATGCGGCAGTAGGTTTTGGTAACGGTTTGGATGTGTGCGTCAGGGTGCTGATGACACTATTTGTAACCACAGCCACACCCTTTCCCATTACATTAATATTTATAATGCAGGATGATTACTATCATTCTCAAGATACCTCCTTCATTTGTGAACAAGCGGTATGGGATTTAAGGAAATATTGTTTCTGAAATACCAAGGTGAGTGAATTCGATACCTAATGCGACCACTGAGCCCTATTTTATTAGTTGAGTACTAATTAGTATCAGTTCATCTTACAACAGATGAGTCAAAAGCTTGCGTAAGGTCCCCAGAAGTTCTCACACAGTCATTCTGTCTCCCGGATTCCGATAGAATATCTTCGATTTTTATAAAAATCTGATACGATTTGATCGGATTCAATAATCAGCAATGAGCTTCCTAAGAATTGTCGTTTTCTTTGGGTTTCTATGTACTTCAGGTTGTCCGTGCATTCGTGCAAAACCGATATCCAACCCATAATTTGCTCACAGGTACACCAGTCTATGTTCTTCGATTATGTTTCACGAGACAGGATCGATATTTGAAGTAAAATCTTCAAACCGAAAGTTGTGTAAGCAGCCCAACAAGTTCAAATAAATGAATTGTTATTCGGTATTTTTTGTAGTACATAAAACATTTTACTTGGCTCTTATCTTTAGTTAGTCAAAAGAACGACTATGAAAATAAATTTGCACTCTTTTAAAATTTCTTTAACACTGGAAAAGACATTAAAGAAATCTCTCATTAATTTAAGAATCATTATTTGATCAGATTACTGAATTTTTTTTTCTACACTCCTTCATTTAATTATCTATTTCCAATCAGAAACTACATAATAAACAATTTTTATTCTCTGTTTATTCATGGAGCTTTTTTCAGCGAATTTACATAGTGCATGGCATTGATCTAGTTATGAAGTAGAAAGATTAATGGCAGTTTTTCTTACAATTAGTGGAAATTATTAAATGATACTAATATTATTATGGGGATGTAGCTCATATGGTAGAGCGCTCGCTTAGCATGCGAGAGGTATTGGGATCGATGCCCAACTTCTCCAAAGGTAACATTGTTTTTTTTCTTCTTCAATTTTATTATTAAACAATTGACAAGTCGTCATTTACGGGTGCGTGATGTGTTGATCTGTTCTTAATTCACATTCATATTACGACTTCAACCCCAACCCCAACCCTAATCCTGACCGTAAGCCAGCATCCACCTCAATGTGTGGTTTCCTTTTTTCTGAAGCAAGATATAAAAGGACAGTTTTAGTGTTTAGGAGTAGAAATTTGGACACCCAACCACGCAGTGGCAGAACTTTTGATACAATATAAGCGATTGAATATCAATATAGTTCGGTGGCTCTGTATTGTAGCTGCTCTTTTATTAGAGTTCCTACAGGTAAGTGAAATACGATGAGTGTATGGCTCGCATGGTTCATTGAACACCGCAATATTAATGTAATTGCCCAGGTCGAACGATACGGACCGTTGAGTGGACGCAGTTGTACGGACCGTAACATCATTAAAATAGGCCCGTATACGGCCGTATTTTCACAGTATACGGCTCTGTATACGGTACTATCTCTGTGTACAGTAATAAAGGATCGTATACTGTGAAAATACGGCCGTATACGGGTCTATTTTAATGATGTTACGGTCCGTATAACTGCGTCCACTCAACGGTCCGTAACGGATATCCGTTTTGATGGACCTGGGTGGTAGAGGGAGCTGCATCCTGTTTGACATTTTAATTTCACAGGAATTGAGCTAACAGGTTTTTTATGGTGTGCTGTGTGAAAATAGATATTTAATGAAGAATGAAAAAAGACATTTTGAGTCTGTTTTATGCTGAGTTATTTCACCAAAAGCTGCTGTCTATCTATTATCATTTTTTTGAAGTAGTGGTATTGCTTTAATTTTTCTCCTAGTCGAATTGTAATTTCTTCATCCTAATCGTTCTGAAATTCATACAGATAACAGTATTTACCAGGATTAATACCATCCGGCATTTTCAGAAGCTTCCCATTGTTCAATCCTGTTAGCAAATGTTGGTTTGTTAAATGCTTCGCTTTCATATTCACTATAGATATCTTTCTTGTCGTTGTAAGATATTAGAAGTGCCGAAAATTTATAATGCTTAGTATCCATTAAATATTAATTTTGGTAATAGAGTTTCTCCGCGTCCTATATAAAGAAAGACAGTGGGCAAATTAGTAAGAAAAACTTTAGTGTTTTTCGTTACAGAGATTGTAGTTGAGTCAATATGTATTTTTATATGGCCACGAAGTACTTTTTCCTTATAGATTTAGTTATTTTTTTTCCGGTACAGAAACTGTGTGTGCATGGGCGTGGATGATTTATCTTAATCTTTACACGTGAACGGGAGCGTACCCCAGATCCCTTCACTCACACTCTTCTGTTCTATCCCGAATTACATTTCAATATACTACAGCGATGAGAGAAAGAATGTTCATGTTCATAGCCAATTGAGAGGATATGAAAGTGACGATATCAGAAGAATTCGTGGCACAGACACTTATCATCCCTTATGCTGCCCATGTAAACACTTTTTGAGTGAAAATGCGTCTCAGACGCGTTTCATTTGCGTCGAAATCGCAGCAACCCAACGCGTAGAGACGCAGCTCAGATGAAACATTTCTTGCGTTCTGACGCAGATCTATATATGCTCTCGTTTAGACGCGATTGATTAGAAGATCGCTACCAGTCGCGATCCAGTCTGAAGTCCCATCTGGAAGCGACTGCCTAAATATTTTAAATTTCAAAAATATATATGAATCCGTCTCAGGTTTGATATGAGTCGCTATCGGCATTGCCTGTCGATAGTCTTTACCTAACCAGAGGTCAACGGAAAGTTTAAATTTTAATGTTTCTAAAATAGTAGAAGTGAGATTAGAACAAATGAACTAGCGATTAGAAAGCAAGTGCACATACCATTGAATCACATGTGATCACATAAGTTACAGAACGAAACGTAATCTATATATATGTATCGTCTATTAACAACATTTACAGAAGTGAGTGTCAGTGAAATACTCGGCATATATAAAATTAGAATTATTGCTTTTAATATAAATGCATTAACTTATCCGAAAAAATTAGATTATATAAAATGAATTAAACAATTTAAAAAATGTCTAATTATACCGATTAATGCTTGAGAGAAAAAATATTCTTTACTTTTTTTTACGAAAGTTGATCTTATATCGATAATTTTCAAAAAACTGGTCTCTTGAATTCTTTTATCATTTTTTGAGTGTTGACTACAGATGTTTTAGAATCGATGTACCTGCTTTCTTCTATTTTAAACGCATTATAATATTTCAGGAGAAAAACAATTTCAAAATTGTTGAACCTTCGACGTTATTCAGACTAAATTATCTTTCTAGAAAATCTTGAGAACTATTTTCCAGGGGGTGGGAAAAACGTGAAAATATTTTTTGTATTAACGAGGTTCTGAATCGAGTCTGTTATATATTGTAATCGGAGGGGCATCGAATGCGTCTGAGAGTGATTCGTGCTCGAAATTTTTTATGTTCGAATGCGTTGTAACTGAAACCGCGTCTGGACGCAAGAAATGTTTCACTGGAGACGCGATTCCAAAAGAAAACGCGTCGACATGCGTTTCCAGTCAGAGTCCACCCACGTTCAGACGCAGATCGCGCAAAATCGTGCCCAGACGCATTTTTTATTTACTTTTCATCGCGTGTGGATGCGTTTCATACGACGAACGCATTTAAATGCACGATTTCTGCGTTTTGTGTTTACATTGGTGCAATGGCAATAACTACTACATCAAATTCGATCGGCAAAGCGTTAGTCATTTTTCGAAACCTCAGTTTGAAGTAAGAATTCAAATAATAATTAACTGTCATATTATTCCTGAGAATAAATGCATTCTCTCGATGCAGAAGGAAGTTTCCTTTGAAGTTAATAAATTGACAAAGTCTCCTCTCCTTTCATGCCATGTCTAAAACGATGATATACGTGAAGAATGCTTATCTTATATATTTTTTTTTTATTATGCAATAACTGGCGACCTTATGGTCCTTACAGTACCATGAGTAAACTTATAAATGATTAACAAGAAAAGAGAAAAGAAAAATAAGAAGAAGAAAAAAAAAGAAGAGATACAACAAAATGTAGACCAGAAAGTGAAAAAGAATCAATCAACATACAATAGGAAAGACTAACAATAAACTATGACAATAGCACCCACTTAAGACAAGATACCACAGATGACAGTATAGCAATATAAATAACTATGCGTTTACAATAAGAAAAAAAAATATTAGAGTATACATTTTGAAATTTGGTGTACCAATCAAGACTCAGTTAAAGAAATGAATCCGGACAATTTTGGAGGAGTTCAATCTCTTCCATTTCATAATGAGGAGTAGAGACTGTGGGAGAGTTGGCCGAAGTCCACTTAACACATTTCTCCAAAATCGAAACGTTCTCGACATATCGCTTAGAAACTCGTAAACATCGAATTGAAAACTCCCTTTGTGCCCAGGCTTGTCTGAACTCATTCAATGATGCCTGTTCAAATAGCATCTCACCATCAACTGTGTCAGCTAGTGAAACCAAATATTTACTCCAGTACCTAGCGCATCTATCCTCCAGCGATAACTCGTCAAATACATACGCAAAGAAATAATCGCTCCATCCTAGACAGAAAGAAATTCTTTTTAAACATGTAAAGTAAAAGTGGCATAGTTCTTTGCTTTGATTTTCTGTGAGGAGAGGAAAAAGTGGATAGAAGCAGGTAAATAGTGGTAAAATATAAGACATGAAGAGAGCTCTTCTTAACGCTACCGATGTCTTACCCGCCAGTTTAAAAGTATTTATTCTGGCTAATCTTTGTCTTATTTTTAGCATCATTTTTTTAATCACATTCTCCCACCCTAGCTTCGGTGATATCCAGTACCCTAAGTACTTAAACTCATTACTCCATTTTATTATGTTTTCCTCTCTTTCTATTACGAAGGGTGCTGCACCGATAGCTCTAGCACTCCACAGTCCTTCAGTTTTTTCATAATTTATGGGTTGTACAGAGAGAAGACAATAGTATTCTAGACTATCTAGAAATACCTTAATCTTTCTCTCTAAATCTAAACATTGTTTAGAGTACTTTATCCCCATTTGACCAGCTAACACCGCCGCTAGGTCATCTGCAAAAAAGTGTGATGAACACCATGCAAGGAAATCAGGCATATCAGCATGGTATGAGATAAAGACTGTAGGGGTTAAAATTCCCCCTTGAGGCCCACCTTTTTCAATATTGAACCATCTAGATTTTACACCTTTGATTTCTGTGTAGCCTCTTCGCTTTTCGAGCCACGCTTTAATCCACTTTGTATAGGCTCGTGGTATTCCCATTTGACGAAGTTTACCAACACACCCATCGTGCCACAACATGTCGAAGGCGCTTTTAAAATCAACAAAAATTGTCGCGACTGGCGAACTATTCGACATTAGGCTATATACGTCCTCCAGGAACAATAGTAGCCTTGTCTGCAATCTAAACTTCTCTCTGAAGCCTGATTGATTATTCGGCAGTAAGCCTCTTCTATATAGTACATCACGAAATCTCGTCAAGAATAGTTTCTCTCCCACTTTTTGAAAGGAGTCCAATAGTGAAATCGGTCGAGTTGCAGACGGTAGACATATGGATTCTTTCTTCGCTAGAAGCAGAATCCTGGTCCCTTTCCAAGCATTCGGTAATAGCGCATTAGAGAATGAATTATTAAAGAGTCGGAGAAGCAATAACCAGTGAGAAGAATGCAAGAAATTAAACATAAAGTTGCTCAAACCATGCGCGTCCAGTGACTTCTTCTTTTTTCTCTCGTTAACCGTACGTAGAAGTTCATCTAATGTTACTTCAGGAATAGATTCATTTTTATTATCAAAATCTATCCACGGTGCGTCTACATACGGATGAGGTCTTACTATGCTTTCAGATCTTCGAAATAGCTCTTCATAATAGTCTGCTGCTATTTCACTCATTTGATTTGAGTCTGTTACAGCTTCTCCCATAGGAGAGATGAATGCATTTAGAGAAGATGAAATTGGTTTAATAAAACGTTTGGTTCTCGACCTGAAAGACACGGATATCGGCGCAGAAGTGTGTCTATGTTGAACAGAAGCATCTAGCTGAAAGGAGACAAAGTCACGGAGTGCACACTTTGCTACTTTTCTTAGGTATCGAACTTCATGTTTTAATTCTACACTTTTAGTTCTCATTTGACGAAATGAGAGAGCTCTTACATACGACATAAATGAGAATGCTTATCTTATATTTCGGAACACCTTAATGTGGGAAAATTATTTCGTTCCTTTTCACCTGGCATCACTATCCACATCAAAAGTAAGAGGGCGAGTATTACTGATAGCTACTCTCTCAGCATCTGCAACAGAAGCAAAAGATAACATAAGCGCCGGTGTGGTAGTCAAAATGTTTAGGTGAGTGTGAATGTGTGTAAGCCTTCTACCGTCGTCATTCAAACCCATGTTAAAATCCCCAATACACATCTTTCTGCACCTAAATTACTACTGGCTGTATTTCAAAAACTTGCCACTAAAAATACATTCTACACAAATAAGTTTGCATTCTGATACCACTTCAAAACTCACTCTATTTTATTTTGAACTTATATGCACTACTAAAATAAATCGAGTTTTATAAAAGCGCTCTCATCATCAGATCCGAAGGGACTTTACTTTATCACTGTTCACAAAATTATGATTTGCAATGCTTTGATTCCGACTCATATTTCATTCCAGAAAAATAAACATACATGCATACATACACTCCACTGATCAGAGTGAGAAATTATGAATTTTCTTTACTGGGGTAGTTATCTTTTTGAAATGACTATCCTTATGAAACAAAGACTCAAACAATTAGTAATATCTTCTGATCAGGTGATGTTATCAGTCTGGTTGTTTTTCTTTGTGATTCCTTTAATTTAAACGTTGTACTACAGAATTGCAATAAAAATCAAACATATGCAAGAGGAAGCAAAATTTCGGGTTGTATAAAATAGTATAGCGTCTCGTTTAAAAATTGACTTAAATATTAACCATATTGGGAAAAAAAGAGAAAATTAATGCTTCTGTAGATTTCCTGATTAAGGATATGATTTCTATTCTCAGAGTCTTCCACAAACAATCAATAAAAGAGAGTAAGAATGTTAACAGTGCTCCAGAAGTAGAAGTTTCATCAGATCATATCTTGAATTTCGAAAAAATTGAAAAAGAAAACAATACTTTTTTAAATACTAATCGTGCACATCTCAAAACAGTATTTTTTCTTTTTCTTTCTTTGCTCTATCCCTATCCCTCTACCACACGAGTTGCCTTCATCAGTTTTTCGATATAAAAAGTCGTTTCGAAGAGAATAAAAAAATATCATAATGCACAAATACCATGTAACAGTTATTATCGGTTTATGTTATACAGCTGCTCGAAAAGGCCTTAATACAGTCGCCAATAATTATAATTGATGCATATGTTGTTCGATTCTTCTACTTGTCAATTACGACAAATTATTGTATGAATTAACAGATAAAACTGTCTGAACTAAAAATTTTTAAAAACGTTTCTCTTAAGCAAATCTATAGCAGAGAATCGGTTGTTCCCTCAGAACCAAAACTCTCCGGCACGTTAAAGCATTGTGTGATAAATCGAACTGAGGAACTGTTTTTCGGTGTGGTTTGCTGGATATTAGTTGAAAGAGATTTATCTTTGTATTTACGTTCTCTTTCTGTATACGCTGTGTATATAAATTTCCATATAATTATAATCACATCCACATCCTCAAAAGAGCCGATGTAAGGGTGAGTGTGGGTGATAGAAGAGTGACTTTCACTACCAAACCACATCTCACGCCCATATCTACCCTTGTCCAAACGCAATTCTCAATCGAACCAAATCTGATGGAACTTATGAGATTTGTTTCCGTCTCTGGTTCCTAATGTCACAAGGTAAAACTGATGAATATTTTACAAGTTCTATGAGTGAAAAAAATTCATAGAATTCAATCAGAGGTGAAAATTTATATGAACGATAAGAGAAAAGAACAAGTTGAGCATAATCTTATTGTTTTTTAACTGATTACGCGTATTTTCTAAAATTAGCTGTATTGATTGAAAGAAACTAACTTTGTGTTTAAAGATCGAAAACTAATCTTCGTTTGTATAGCTATTAAAGGAAAAACTAATTGTGTTGAAATTTGTCAAAGATTCGTGACACAAGCCAATCATTGTAATAGATCATGTCATTTAATTCGATACATATCAGCTAAATAAGAAGATATGAAAAAGTTCTTTTTTGTTTATCTATGCTAATAAACTGATAATTAATGAATCAGAAAATTGTTTTCTAACAAATCATAAACCTTCAAAATATTTTTTCGATGAACATATCTGACAATCAGAAGTTAGTTTCTATCAATCTCACATCTCAAAATAATCGACGATTTGTGACGATAAATCTGCGTCCCTAAAAAATCGACGATTAATCGCGATGCATTTACAGTAGTAAAAAGATGGATGATTAATCGTGATATATCTGAATTATTCAAAAATTTGACGATCAATCGCGATTAATCGTTAACTTTTATTGAAATCGCGATAAATCATTAAAAGTTCGGCAATTTTGACGACATGGATTCCCAAAAACAAGTTAACGTTTTGTTCATGTCGGACGACTATATATTACCTTCGTTTGATTGATAAACATGATACTATCGGTTTTCATCACATTTGATTATGACAGCATTTTTTCGAAATAGGTGAATCGATTTATCCGAAAACTGGTGCAAGAATTACTGATTGTGCTGAAATTTGTTTGTTCAAAACATCATACGAATATATTTGAATTCTCGTATTCGTTGGAAAATACATTTGGAAAGAATTGAATCGAGTGTAAAAAAACTTCAGGTAAATGTTCAATATATTGAAATGATCTATGATAAAAATTAGTATAAAGCTTGCCTAAACATTTCTGCTGATCGATTAAGATAAATCGGATTAACTAGTTGTTGTGAGATAATGTGGTTTAGATGCAGAAGAAATCATGTAAGTTAAACGTGTGGTGATCATCAGTTTCTTTTTTATTTTCAATAACTCTCATCACGGTTTGTTATCACGTGGTGCATGCATCGTCGAATCACATTTTGATCGTATCGAAGATTTACGCGAAGATAATAATATGAATCAAAATACAGATCAAATAGTTGAGACAGATGCAGAAGTTAATTTACGTACTGATTTACCACTTATTTCTAATCCTCCAGGGTGTGGATGCGGGTGTGGGTATGCGGATTATTAGTGTCTAATCAGTTCTCACCCACACCCACACCCACACTAGTCAGGGGTCATTAAAAAGACTAAGCGGACTGGACATGACGGGTATTACGAATTTTTTGACTAGTCCATACGTATTTGCCAGACATTTTGTCTACAGGCAGCCCGTCTTGATGGGTAAGCTAGATGTTTCAGACGAGACCTGACAAGCAGTGTTGACGCTTTAGACTAGTCATGTTGGGCGTCCTTCCTATTTTTTTGTTTGCCTGAGTATCGAATGCCGTTCAAAAACACAGTCAAAAGAATATTCTGCGACACAAAAACTTCCAAAGAATAACTCGAACCTATAAAAAACCAGCAAACCCTCAAGCAATTTCCGAAATCAAACAACTGAAACGTCACCTCCGAGAATTAATCCCCACGAAAACAAAGTCAAACAGATACCACACCAAATATTGCCGGATATCAGCAAAACAAATTTTAGCTCCATCAAGTTCGAAATCCATTATCCACGCGGAACGTCCAGCTCCACTTAGGTCTAACTTCCAACACATAAAACGTGCTCACGGGGGATTAGACATTCGACTGGCTTTCGAAAACCCTCACAATGCTGAGATTTCGAGACATTTCTCCCGAACGGATCGAGATATGTTTCATCCGCTTTAGACATTCGATATAAAGCTAATCGAGTTTTACTGAGAACTGTGTCGGAACACTTGGAACACGTCGTGGGGCGTATTAATGGTGGAAGTATGATTGGTGACATGTTTTGCCATGGGGATTTTGTAGGATTTCGTGAATATGGACTTGATTGGAACAGTTGGAACACGATGCTGTGGAAATCGAGGGTTAAAATACTCGAATCGGGCGGTAACTTCACTGGCGTGCACATATCCTTAAAATTTATTTTCTATATCATCTGTGTGACAATCATTATAGAGTTTCCCACTGTCGTCGTCCCGTCAATGCCATTTAACTGTTATCGAGGTAAATTATAGTTCATTATGTCAGCATTATTTCCGGGATCATTATTTGTATCATTATTTACAATTTCACCTTCAAATGAATTACAGACTGCATCGTCAATGCCGACTAAGACTCATTTTTTCCCATGTGATTTTGGAAAATTAGCAAAGGATTTATTTTACTGCACGAATCATTAAATTAGTACAATCTTGTAGTGGAAAACCATATGTCGCAGCACTGATGGCTAGTAGTGCTACACTATTATATCCTTCTTGTTCAGCAAGTCGTAAACTGGACAAGATACAAGAAAAAAAGAGTGGAAGTTCTTGATGATTACCATCACGATATTGAGGACCGACTTCATGGATAACACTCTTATTAGGAAGACGACCAGCTGTTGTTTCAACTGTATTGCCTGTAGCTATTGGTACACCTCCGTTTTTAGCGATTAATTCTTTACATTCTTGATCAAGTGCTGGACCATCAGCATCAGAAATGGCTTTATCTAAACTTCCTGAATGATGTAGTGGACCCTTTGCAGCATTAAAAATAACCTCAAAATCTTTCAACTTTGTAATATCACCTTTCTTAACAAGAACTGTTTGACCACGATTGTTCACAACACATGCTATAACTAAATCGGTATCATCATTATCATTATTTGCAGATGATTTGAACTTATTCGTATCTACTCTAACATCTCGAATGTTCGTATTGGTTTCGCGTTCAATGCGTCTAACAACTTCATATGAATTAACTCGAAGTAATTCTGATTCGATAAATGGTAATTTGAAACCATGAGTAATAAGCGTTTGTCAAATTTCTTGGATGACAGTATTCATCTTCGTTTGAACCGAAGCTACGACTTCTGAATGCCCACAAAGTATTAGTTCATCCCGATCTTTTAAGTTCAAATAAACTCTCTGAGTTTTAACTTCGTCAAGTAGAGGTTGAGTAGCTGGATAAACAAAACGACGAATACTGTGCTGAATTGGAATAGTTACCAAAATACTATCCATGCGATTTCCTTTACCTGCAGGTAAATTCTGCAGAGCTGCCTTTATTTCATCGGCAATTATTTTTGATCGTGCAGGAATAATAATAGTATTGCTTTGACTGTTCATTTGTATTTTAAAATCCTAATCTTGTCGAAAATTATCAATAGTCGGTCGTTTTTGCACCAGCAATATGTTAGATAAGGCACGATATTCACCAGGAGATGGTTTCCATACATCATATCCTTCAATGATATTTGTACATTGTGAAATTACGTCATCTGTCGTTTCTTCATTTAGGCCAACCACTGTAAAAGTAACTTTCGGTCTTGTTTGTCTTCTTTCGATGGCTGAATTATAGAATTTTACAATTCCGACTGCTTGGCATAATCATCTGAATCTCGTATTTTATTCAGAAGAGTTTCAATAGTTAAGGAAATATTCTTTGAAATATCCCATGTGTTGCATGGAAAGTCTTGTTCTTGCTCTGATAAATTTTCAAGAAAATTTTGAACTTCTGTTTGTTCCAAATTAATACGTGACCTAGGACCAACTAGTTTTAGACAATGGTTATCATTTTTCATTTTCATTAGTATTATCAGCGAGATGAGGTGGAAAAAGGTAATGATATTGATATTGTGTATATTTCGTAGTCTATCAATATCAGAAAACGCTTTTTGTCTAAGAAAAAATGCCATACATGGAAAACGCAGGTAACACACAGACTTTTTTTTGAACTTTCAACGAATGTATTTAGAGAATCATAGGAGGGAAAGACTTGTAATTTTCAACCGATATGTAACCAAACATGCTCTATAATGCTT
>OENT01003435.1:0-12497 GCA_900239685.1 Rotaria macrura | reverse complement strand
ATGAATATTGTTATTCATGCGAATGTTAAAATTTATGATGCAAATACTGTTGCTATCATCTACGACAAGAATGTTTACCCTTTATCATCCTATCTTTTGTTGAAATTTATTTATTGTCACTTAGCTGCTAATAACAATCACAAAAAAGTCTACGTTTCTGATGTAGTACTTTGTGTGTAAGAGAAAACTATTCGCTTTATTTTAATGACACAACTTTCTTTTTCAATCTGTTTTATTCTTAATCGATTATTTTTAACTCAAAAGAATTTTTTTTCTTCAATGTATGGCCACATAGTATTTCGTATGAACTTTACATTAGAACTGACAGTGACATTTACTTAGAAAAACCATCATATGACCGTTTCTTTCTCATGATTCAACAAGGTTGGCTTAAACGTAGTCTTACCGTGAACACGAGCTATGCCAACTTCTGACTTGTCTTTTTACACTGGCATGATTTTTTTTCTTCGTTCTTATTGCTGCAAACAAACATAGAAGCATATTTTTCCGTTCTATAGGAAAGTTGACCTTCTAGGTATAGAAACTGAAATGAGGCTGGTAATCCGGACTAGAAAAAAATTTGGTTAACAAAATGAAAGATTGATTGATCTCCAGTAATATAACTTTTTGCTCGTATTACCTTTAACTGTAGTATTGCGTCGGGATAACATTTTAGCTTTAAAATTAAAGTTAACCATTTATTCTATACCTGTAGTCATTGGTGTGACCATATGCAGAACAATTGTTGAAAATAAATAAGGCATAGAAGTTTGAAATCAAAAATAACATTTCTTGTAGTAAATTTTATGGGCTATCAATTGGGAAAATAAATCTTTTTTCATGGCTCCATTATTGAAATATTGGAACTACAAAATCACTAATTTTGAAAAAAATCGAAAAAATCGAATTTTTTGAAACAGATTTTTCTACAACTGCGGTCAATAGAGTTCTTTCGGAAGCTTTGTGGCGTATTGGTCGACGACTAAGCCCAATATGAGGTTAGATTTGTGTTTGGGTGTGAGCCTTCTCTACATCCACACCCGATTTTTATTTATTATCACATTGTAATCGAATTGAATTATTCGTATCGAAAATATGGACTATTGCCGGGAATCGAACACAAAACCGTTATTTTCCAACGGTATTTTAGATTTCACACATGATCATTCAGTTGACTGTGAACCATGATAGCTCTAATACAGTTAAGCTGGAACCCCTTTTTAAACTGTTTCCAATTCAGATATAAAATAACGCCAGAAATCAATTAAAACGGATTATGGTAGCAAAATGATAAAAGTTGATTATTCTGGGTAGTATATTATCATTTAGGGATACAAGTATTGGTTTCGCATATTAAGCTTTATTGACACGATGGTTGCAGTATAGCAAGTCTTTTTTCTTGAAATTTTCATTAGGGTCATTAAGAACTATGTATTAGTTTACGATAGTCTTTCACCGAAAATTGATTTTAAAGCTGAATTTCACAGTTGACGAGCCATTACATGCAAAGTTGGTTCAACAACAAAAAATCAATCGATTTCTGTTTTTCTAGCACTTCTCGCACGTTGTAGATTATCAAACACTTGATTTTAAAATGCATTTAACTCGTTTTAGAAACGTTCTTCTCTAAAACAACACAATCACTAAAACATACCATGTACATGCACACATTTATACACGTGAAAAAGAGCCCGACCTTATCCGAAGTCGGCTAACTAGTGTAATCACAACAAAGCCACGATGAAGTCTATATTTGCAATACTTTGAGAAAAAAAATTGCAGAAACCATTCATCGAATTGATCAAATGCAATCCTTCTTTCGATTTATTTCTTAGCATATATTTCATGAAAATGACTACCAAAAACTATATTTTCATGGACCATTTCAGTTTAACCTACTGACAGCCTTCAATAAAATATTCCTGCAATTAATCACTTTAATTTTTCCGGACTAAATGAATTTTAATCGATTATTCCTGCAATCGATTAAAATAGATTTGATTTTTAATCGGCTAGTTTGATTTTCATGGACGGAATCGATTTTAATTGATTATTTACGAAATCAATCCTAATCGATGCGAGTTTTAACTGATTGAGGGGGACTATTATGATTAAAATGGATTTTAATTGATTAGAAAACATGAAAATCGGTTTTAATTGAGTATTTCATTGAAATTAGTTTGGTATTGAGGATTATAATCAATTTTTCTTTGCGAAATCAAATTTAATCAGATTTTTCGACTAATTTTTTCACATTGGAAACAACTACTAAGTGTTTAATACGCACTATTAATGATTGTGCAGCTACAGTTCACACTGATTCAACCAATCTATTGATGAAAACTGTTGGCAATGATAGTCACTTCCACAAAAAAAGAAAAACTTGAGGTTCGTGCAGTTCGTGAAAAAATAACATTGTTTATTTTTGTATTTTTTTGTAAAGTTTTTCTCACAGCTAAAATTTTAACTTAATTTCATGCAATAAAACATGCACTATATATTTCCAACTCTCTTAAATCTGAATTGACAATGCTTCATGTCAATATTATGTTTTCGACATTTTTCCTCTTCGTTCTTTCAGCATTTCTACTTTCGACGTTATGACGGCCAACCATTGGAACATCATCGCAGTATTGCAGTCAATCAGATAGAAAAGTATTGACACAAATCAAGGATTTGTCTTTCATCTACTCTCGTGCATTAAAAACACTAAGCGAATACCTTCTTCTTCAGCAATTTTTATATTCTCCTACTTCCGACCGTTTGTTAATGTAAGAATAAATAAAATTTTCAAGTACGGTGCAATTTTTTGTTTGATATTTGCAAAAACCCAACAAAACAACAAATGAATCTTTTCATCCTGCAAACTAAATGAAGTCAGTCTCTTTTTAGTTTCTCATATTGTTGACAATAACACCATGGCAGATTATAAATATCTATTGTGAATAGNCATACAAGAATTCGAAACTCTGTCTAGTATCATAAATTGTGCTCACGGGAAAAATTTTCAAGAAAAACCACGACAAATCGTAGTTTTTTCAACCCCGAGTCTATCTAAGCGGTTTTGAAAAACCGAATAAATGATCTGACTTTCGCGGCTACTTGAGGTGGGTTAAAACCACGATTTCCTTGAACCACGTTACACTGCGGTATTACTAAAAATGTCCAAGTTGGAAGACCTTACTCAGCACGATTACACCCATTTCACTTTATCTCAAGATTCAGATGAACTATCGTTCGAGAGATGAGTAGTTAAATTTTCTAGAATCAACTATCACCAAGCGGCTTTTCAGTTAGAGATAGCATTACCGAATTTCTATAAAATTTCCGAAAATAGTTGGAAACGGCGCACTCCTAGTCTTTATGTATTCCCTCATCTCAATGAACACTAGGGATGGTGATTTCTGAAACCAGTTGGTATCTTGGTTAAATGACATGACGTGGAATTTGTAAAACTTGAAACAAAAAATGTCCATCAGGTGCAATGCCCAAAGGAGAAATTATCGCACAAAAATGAGTCGTGGAACTGAATAGTATAAGTACGAAGCGTAAACCAATCTATAATTTGTGCTAAAGTAAATGTCTTACTCTAGCACATAGTCTATTCGTTCCTGCTAGGATTTACGTATGAGTTTTGTCAATTACCTTCTGTTCACTGAGATTCAAAGTGACACTCATGTTCGCACATCCATACCCAAACTCTAGACGGATGGACACATCCTAAGTAAGCATAATTGACGATAGGCCTCATGTGGGTGTGGGTCTCGGTGTGAATATTCTCTTCCCATCGTCGCCCAGATCCATGCTTTAATCGTAGATTGAACTGCTATTCATGTCATCAGATAGCAGACCTAGAAACTAGAAAAGTGTGAAATAACTCTTACCCAGGAGCATAGCATCTTGAGTTACGGCCATTTTACTTCATTTTTTACCAGCTTACCAAGACACATTCTAAAGAATGAATTCAAAAATTCTGACCTGTGATTTACCTGCAGTTTGGTATAATCGAAATTAAATTCCCTTGAAAGTTTTGACAAAAACGAATGTGCCTTTCTTGAAATATTGAATTTGCAAAAATACAACAAGAAGACATCATAACCACGTTTCTTTGTGCGCTTACTCTCTTGAGAAAGCCACATTTTTTTATTGGAATTTACAGAGCTGTCTAATTTCGATTAGATCTAACTGAGGGCGAATCACAGGTCAGAATTATTGAATTCATTTTTTGGGGAAATTTCTTGTCATGGGGTGAAATATTCATTACAATGATCATAACTCAAGATGTCATGTTCATGGACACGAGTTATTTCACAACTGTGTTAGCCTTAAGATCTTCTATGTAATGGCATGAATAGGAGCTCGATATGTAATTATGACTTGAGACGGCTCCATCGGAAGCAAGAATGCAGTGTAAGTAAAGGATGTGAATAACTTTTCTCTTTTCTTCTTAGAACTTATAATTTTCAAACACAACTTTTTATTTTCTCTCACTACTTCGCTTCTAAGACTTCTTTATGCAGTAAAGGAAAATATGTTTTAATAAAACAACTAAAGTGAAAGAACAGAAAAGCAAAATGTAATGTTTTTTATACAACTGCGAGCGTGCATTTTTTCTTACTGTACGTTTTTCTTCTTCTCTACGGAACACGTTTTATGTAACTTTGCAGCATACAGCAGTCCTATCACTGTCTTTGTGACAGGACTTTCCCTCCGTAAGAAAACTTCTCTCACTTCTTTTGTTTTTAATGAAGGACAAAGGTCAGAGAAAGAGCGCAATACTTACGCATTTCAGTTTTAGATCAAAACAAGTTACTATTAATCTATACATGGCCGTTGTTAGCATTTGGCTTGACACAGCGTATGAATCGATCATTGTTGCTGCCCTTAAAAGTGATATCATTGGAACCCATCTCTCTCTGTGCAACATTGATCCGTACCTGATCACATTTCGACACACAGAAAAATGCGTTGACTACATTGTTAGATTAAAAGCCGGTGAAAATAGAGTTGTGTTGATAGTTTCAAATCAAGCACCCGTTCTGTCGTTTACTATCACTGAACTTGTACAACTTCCACAAATTGATTCAGTCTACATTCTGTGTTCAAATGAAATGAAGCCTTCTGAAGTCTTTGAAATATCTGCTAAAATCGTTGGAATTTACACAGATTTGGAAATTTTATGTCATCAGTTACGGCAAATACCAGAAATACGACGAGGCCGTCGCAAAGAAGGATTCTTGCGTGATGATTTTAGTGTTAACTCATTCTTGCCTTGTGTGGACGATCTTTCGGCTCCTGTACGTGACTCAAATGCTAGCATTAGTCAACTCTTATCGATCGATACCACCACTACTAAACGACAGGAAGCTGAATTCATGTATGCGCAATTTCTACGGGATATTTTAATTGATATAAAATCAACATTTCATGAAATGGTTGCATTTTTTCGTCAAAAATATGCGAGTAATGAAGCGGAACTTATTTATGTCGATGAATTCGAAGATTATTATGATGCCATCAATGCTATCTTTTGGTACACACGGGACACATTTCTCTATCGAATTTTAAACAAAGCACTGAGAGAACAGGACATTGATGTACTTTATTCAATGCGACACTTCATTAAAGACCTTCATTTAGAGATGAAGAAACTACATGCTTCTCAGCAGCAAGCAGCTAGTGTTGCAACTNAACGGAACGTCTACAGAGCAAAGTATACTATTTCAAATTGACATAGATAGAAATATAAACAAATTTCCATATGCAGATATTTCGAATCGAAGTGCATTTGACGAGGCTGAAAGTGAAACTTTGTTTACAATGGGAGCCGTATTTCGCATCCTATCGATGAATTTTGATAGTGATCAAGGTTTCTGGAATGTTCATTTGAAACTAACAGACGAAGAGGATAAAGAGCTTCGAACCTTGTCGGACTATAATGCAGAGGATTACGTTCATTCAGATCCTCCTCTTTCAAGCTTGGGGAAATTGATGTTGAGAATGGGTAACTATGATAAAGCTGAGCAATATTATTTATTAGCACTTCAAGATTCAACAATTACTACGAATCTTATCGCATTTTCTAGTGTTCATAACAATCTTGGCGTCGTTTATAGTGAAGTGGAACTAACAGAAAAAGCCATTGAACATTATGAAAAATCACTTGAAATTGATTTAAAACATTTACCTATAACAGATCTATCCTTTGCCGAAACGTATAGTAATCTAGGGGGTGCCTATAGTACACAAGCTGACTATGAGAAAGCTATATCCTATTACGAGAAAGCATTAGAAATCTTTTTGACATCACCGGAACTGAATATACGTTCAATTGCAACTTGTTATAACAACATTGGTCTTCTCTATAACGAGCAGAACCGTTATTTAGAAGCGTTGGATATGTTCAAAAAATCTCTTGATATCCGATTAAAGCATCTTCCAGCTAATCATCCTGATATCTCTGAATCATACAACAACATTTCTAGAATTTACGATTCGCTCGATAACTATGAGAAAGCTGTTGATTATTTAAACAAAGCGCTTCAAATTGATAGGAACTGCCTCCCTCCAAACCATCAGGATTTTGGTACGACTTATAATAATTTAGCCAAATCATTGTATAAACAGGGTAAAGTGCAAGAAGCATTGGATTGCATGAAGAAAGCACATGAAAACCTGTGTACGAATTTCGCATCTGATCATATAAGAGTTATTTCAACAGGAACATGGATTGTCAATGTGAACAGAGAAATAGCCGAAGGTAAACAAGTCGAAATTGATCATTGAAAGCATTGCACAATTCTATTACTTTTCGTACTTTATAGCACATTGTATAGTAGTCTTCCATTAAAGCTATTGGCCTCATTTTCACTCACTTTTTTCAATAAAATAGATTACAATCGACCTGAGGCTTAAAGTGCTTTAGGTTCAACTAAGCAATTGTCTTAACTCAAACTTGAAATTTTATGAAACTATAAAGCAATCCATTGAATTTACTACCAGATTAAATTTACGTGCTCAAGAACTCGAAACCGAAACCACAGACAGTCTTCATGCATATAATAGTAGTAAAGAAAATATTACTAAATCTATCTTAGACGTCTATAGAAATATTATCCGAACTAAAAATACAAATGAGCGTCGTGAAAGTAGTTATAATCTGTGTCCACCACTTGACTTTAATATATATCTTGACATTGTTCATGAACTTGATACTACTATTAAGAAATATGTGAATAGATATATTGAACATAATGGACACGTTGAATTATTATCATCAGATAGTAATCTTGATTTACCATTAATGTCAAGTATGACTTCATCATCCTTTGCTTTACAACCAGATGGTCTAAATACACTTAAATGGTTTAATGATTTCAATGACCCAATTAAGAATCCACAAAGGATATATTTCATTTTCGAGGAATTTCTTAGTCGAATCAATGATCGACTAGACAGTTCACCTTTGCATTTGACATATTCAGATCCGAAACTGATAGATGAGCTTATTGAAACTATTGATTATGAAATTCATGGGCTAAAACAGGATTTTTCTCATATTAACAGACCTTCATTGATTCGTGATCTTATTGTTTTCATGCTCTATATGTTGGTTGAAAAAACAAGTCAACAATTCGAATTAAAAACTAAACAATCATTATATGAAACGCTCAATGATCTTTATCAAGTGAAAGAAAATATTCTTGAACAAACGAGCAAAAATGAAAAAGCAAGTAATCAATCTAGTATTTTTCGTCGCATACTTGGACAAGAAATTATTCACGAATTAGAGAGAATAAATCGACATCAAATTCTTGAAGAAATTCGTATCAAATTTAGTGAATATTCGCTATTGAGTCCAACTGATATTACTCAAAAAATTTATTCCGAAAGCATTGCTTCACAACCAATCAATACTTCTGCTATATTAAAGCTTGTCTCAGACCCAAGTCATTTTTGCTTCGAAAATATTTATCAATTTATTAAAGCTTTGTCTGAACCATTCATTAACATTTATTTCGAAAATGTTACTACAACGTTGACTGCTTGTATGTTAATCATGAAAGACGTAGTTTTGAATGACGGGTGTACTGATACTCATAAACTTCACTCAAAAGTACTTTATCAGGTTAGTTAATAGTATTTATAGAAAACCTGACTTTTCATTAAGTCTGAGTTTTAGCCAATAGCGAATTTGTGAACTAGTTCTGTCTAGTCGATTCAAAAAGTCTCATTTAGACAGATGAAAACCGATTTAAATAACCTAGTCTGTTGAATCATTATTAATCAGTTAATGGATATGTTATCAGAAACGAGTCATTTCCATTTTTTCAATCCGATACTTACAAATTTTCCTGGAAAAAATAGCACGTTATAGTCGGTCAGTATGCTCTTTCCAGAAAATGATACCAACAGCATNTAAATTATTATATGATACATATTCTAAAGGAGTGTAAGTCACGAAAGGAGATAATCGAAAACAATTCGAAAATTTTGATTTCGATTAACTTCATATATATATATATATATATCCTCTCGTTATTCGGGCGAAGTGTAAGATCCATTTAATTCTTAATTGATTACTAAACTCTTAATTTTGAACTTTCTTGCTCAATCTTTATTGGAAAACGGTACGTTTCTCTTCGAATAACTATTAAAATTTGAGTTTGATCTCTGACTAAATATATGTGAACCAGTTTTAACTCAAATAAAAAAAAGAAACTAACTGCGATGAAAGAAAAGAAACATTGTGAACAATAAGAAAAATATAAACATTATAGCCTTTGGAAAAGAAGCAAGTTTGATAAGAACAAGTAAACTGGTCTTCAACAAGTTTTATTAGATGAAGATAGTATATCTATAAAATAGTTTTCAACTGATTAAGAACGATTGAGCTCTACCTATTATAAAAATCTACATCATCTCACATATTATAGATACTTCAATATTTACTTTGATTTTATATCTGTTTACATTAGTTCACAGTTTCGTGTTTATATTCTTATACAAGAAAAAAGTAATTTAAAATATCCAACATTATTCTATCGAGCTTTATTCAATATATACCATCGCTTTCAATCGATTTATCATGCTGCATTGTTTTACTTAAATAATTAGTAGAGAATGAAAATAACCTACCGCGCTCATTTTGTTTCCTATTAGATTGTTTCTGCAATACCCGGCTTTTAAGCTTCACGTATAATTGAAATAGAAAAAGAAATTGAAAGTCCAAAACAATTTCAACAATATTTCATAAATTTGGATTCATATGTAGGTGAAACTGGTAATGTTTTAGTACAAAAATTGGCTAAAGTTCAAAAAGAATTCAGTAAAACTGCGTCTCATGAATGTTTTGAAACATTGCGCTATCAAATAATCGGTTGCGCTTCACGTTGTCCTGGTTTTGGCATAAAATGTGAATTACCCGCTAAAAACGATCTTACAGAAGAACATCAGCACTATAGCCAATACCATCTTCCTATGGGGTTTAACGGATGGCCTTGTAATAAAAAATTGAATCCGCATTTATCTATGTGTTATCAGCAGTGGAACACGAAAAATTTGTTTCGAGGTGATAATATAATGTCTAGCCCCGAAAGAATATTTTTCATTTGAAGCTCCTGACTGGTATTCAGATCTCAATCAGAAAAGTGAAACAGGAGAAGCCTGTTTTGAGTGTTTTCCTCTACTTGAACAATGTCGTGCATAGATGGATGTACGATATAAATTAATCAAAGATTTTGGACTACGAGATCAGAAAAGCTACATTGAGGTTATTTACCCAACATGGATTGTTAGTATACCAAATGATACCGAAGTACTATGGATTCCATAGTATGGAATCAAATTTGATTATTTTGTAAAGTGTTACCATTCTAGTTTGTTGAAACTTCTGACATGAAAATAAATAAATGAGAACCACATTGGGGTCGGTGGAAAATGTTGACAAGGAATACGTCGAAAAATTTAAATGATTTATGAGATAGAGATCGCCAAGATAAAAATTCGAGGAGAAAACTGTCGAAATGACGAATTTATAACCCTGATGCATGAAGAATACTATGTAAGAAAAAGACGAGAGAAAATAGAAAATTTAATTAGAATGTTTTTTTTTCAATTAGCAAACATGATTATAGTTCTTTGGCATCAATTTATTTTCCCAAAATCTGTTGCATAACATATCCAGCCTTAACCCTTTCAATCCCGACATTTTCTTGCGTTCTATAGAAACATGAAAACAGATATTTCAATCTCTCTCTCTTGCGTTCAGCTATTTAAAACAGATGTGTTTCTTGCGTTCAGTTATCTAAAACATGTTTTCGACATACAGATTCGTTCTTCCTAGTCATGCGACGTGATTTTCCTTTGAATATATCATATGATTCTCGATGTCGAACAAGACGAAAGAACGCAAAATATTTCTTTTTCGTTCTATAGGGTAGAGTGGGGCAATTGCAGACGAGAAAAAGTACTTTTCACTTGTGACTGCCATAGCTCCATCAATTTTAGGTATTTTTTTCTGTTTTTTTTCGGACTGATAGCTGAATGTCAGCTCTATAACCTCATGTAAAAATTATTAATAACAGACTATCCAAACTTGTTCAATCGCTTATTCTCTAGTAGGTTCTGCAAGTTTTCTGCAATTACCCCACGTGGGGCAATTGCAGAAAACAAGCGTACAACGTGGGGTAATTGCAGATTCCCAGCTATTTTACATGGAGCCACTAATTATCGGTTTTCTCACTACCTGAACAAGATTCTTTAGCAATTTTTTCACAAATAGATTGAGGCAATGATTATCNAGTAAAACGTGATAGTTGATCTACATTAGTAGAAATTCGTGGTTTAGAGTTTTTGGAGCACGAAAAACTTTGAAAGTACCTACAGACTAATTAAAAACTGATTCGCATCATTCTTGAATATTCCCAGTCATTTTACATGGCTTTCTGCAATTGCCCCACTCCTTTTGCTTGTGTATGCAATTACCCCAAGTGGGGCAATTGCAGACATTTTTTCAATATTTTCAATTTACTATTTCAATTGTTATTCTAATTTCTTGAGGAATATTATCGTAAGATTCTTACCATTTGTAGATAATCATTACCTCAATCTATTTGTGAAAAAATTACTAAAGAATCTTGTTCAGGTAGTGAGAGAACCGATAATTAGTGGCTCCATGTAAAATAGCTGGGAATCTGCAATTACCCCACGTTGTACGCTTGTTTTCTGCAATTGCCCCACGTGGGGTAATTGCAGAAAACTTGCAGAACCTACTAGAGAATAAGCGATTGAACAAGTTTGGATAGTCTGTTATTAATAATTTTTACATGAGGTTATAGAGCTGACATTCAGCTATCAGTCCGAAAAAAAACAGAAAAAAATACCTAAAATTGATGGAGCTATGGCAGTCACAAGTGAAAAGTACTTTTTCTCGTCTGCAATTGCCCCACTCTACTCTATGTCATCTACGAGATGACATACGGGATTGAAAGGGTTAATTGGAACACTTTTGCTTTCGTTGACTCTTTTCGTGCAAATGCATCAGCATGATGGAGACGAAGTAAAATATATAAGAAGGCCATATTTTGCTTTGAGTCAATTGAATGAAGGTTAAAATATTGGGATGTTTTTTTGATAAGTGAGTTGAAAATCGAAGTTTATAGTCTTAAATATAAATAATCAAAAGCAGTGAGTGTAACTGACTCAGATTTAGAACAGTAATATCTTCATCTTCTGACGTATTCTTTATTGGATGCTCGACGTCATGAACATTCCACATTTTAATACGAACAACACGATTCACCCACTGGTTTTTAAATTATAGAAGTAAATCATCTACTTCTGCTTCTGACATAATCAATTTTAAACGTTGAAATAGACTCTTCGTTTCATCAATTAGCATTACACTTAGTGTCATGAGTTGACGACATTGATCATGAATGGTTTAGTTGTACAAATACTCTCTAAAAGAATCGTTTCCCAGAGAATCAACGAAAAATAACGTTTGCGATGGTTTAGAACCCCATTTCTTACCCTTGAGAACCCTTTCAAAGGTTTCCAAGCCTTTGGAAACCAATTTTTTACCATCAGAAACTTTTAAAAGGTTTCCGATAGTAACAAACTCAGAAACCGTTTAAGAGTTTCTGGTGGTAAAAACTGGGTTTCTGAAGGCTAAGAAACTTTTTTAAAGAGTTCTCGATGGCAAGAAATAGTTTCCGAACCCTCGCAACCGTTATTTTTCGTTGGTTTTCTGGGAAATGGTATTTTTTAGAAAGTAATCATTCACTCTTCCCGAAACCGTAATTTTTCTATGAAATTTTACCGCTAACCTCTTTAAATGTACTCAACGTTTTCAGATTACATAGTTCCTTGAGTGCTTATATTTTCTATGTGTTTCGATGATTTCCTCCTTGACACTTTTCTTTTTAATGCTTTGTACCACCCATGTAAAAACCAAACGCACACCGGACGCGTTTAAACGCGCTTTAGCCGCGTTT